>VWYI01048532.1:594182-642376 GCA_013399455.1 Anthoscopus minutus
CCCCGGGGCCGGGTGTCTCCCTAGGGCTCAGTGTTCCCCCGGGGCCGGGTGTCTCCCTAGGGCTCGGTGCCTCCCTAGGGCTCGGTGTCCCCTCTGGGCTTGGTGTCCCCCCAGGACCCGGTTCCAGTGCCGGCATGCGGGACCGGTCGCGGGGCCGTCGGCGACAGCGGGGGACACCGGGGCAGCCCGGAGCGGTGATAGCCGCAGCTCTGGTGAATTAATAACTCTAATCTTAAGTGTATAATTGCCTAAGTGCTTTAAATGATCGCTTTGGAAAATGGATTGTTTCCACCCTTTAAAAGTGTCGCTCATCTGGCCGCGGCCGGCGGGCCCGGCAGCTGGTGCCCGGGACAGCCGGGCAGCGCTCGCCGGCTCGGGGAGCCGACAGATGGGCTGCGGGTCTGGCTGTCTGCGGAGCCCCCCCGGCACCCACCGGCCCTCCCGATCCCCCTCCCCGGCTCCCCGGGCCGGGTCCCAGCCCGGTGCCCCCGGGCCGGCTCCGTCCCGGGAGCTTTGCCCCGAGCCCCGCGGGGAGGGCGATTGTCGGCTCGGCCAAATGCGCAGCCACGCCTGGGGGCGAGAGCCCCCGGCCTTTGTGGATGGGGCTGGTTCTTTGCATGTGAATGGGGGAGTTTGGTAAATCCCCGGGCCTCGGCTGGGTGAGGAGGAGGAGGAGGAGGAAGGGGGGTTGCTCCCAGCTCGGGGTTAATGAAGTGGGAAAGGAGTCTTTCAGAGAGGCCTGCAAACAACCCCCTCCCTGGGCAACAACCCCCGTCCCAAATCCTACATGGATTGACTTAAACCCAGGGGATAAGTGCTTTAAATTAATCTCATTGAATAAGAATGAGGCCAAACAAAACTCTTTAAAATCATATTAAAAATCTATCAAAGGACAACTTGCAGTGGGTGTGCTTTTCATTTTGTGAGCGCAAAGGCAAGGAGCATACAGCAACCTTCCTCCCATTTACACAGCAGGAATGTGAATCAAAGGCATTCTCTAATATTTAATTGTCCTTGTAGCCATAGTATATTCCTCCTCTTACATTAATGAAGTACAAGGCTTCATTACATGTTCATAATTGCAATATTTAAATTTGCCGTTTAGGAGCTGGAAACTCCCCTGTACCAGCGGGTCTGAGCCAGCACCATAACACCGTGGCAGGGTCCAGTTTGTGCTACGAGGATGGTAGGAGAGAGCAGGACAGAGTCCCGAGGAAACCTCTACCCTGGGAAGGGGAAATGGCTCTGCTGGGTGTGGTAAGAAGGAAAGAGAGCAGAGATGTGAGGGCTAGAGCTGCTGCTGCCCGGGAGATCTCACAGCAGAGTGAAGCTTCAAGATGAAACAGTTTAGGGAAGACACCACAGGCTCTAAGCAGAGAGCCCTGCACTCGCCACATGAACAGCATCATGTGTGGGAGGATCTCAGCAGCCTCAAAACCTGCTGGAGGACCAGCCTCACCTCCAGCCTGTGTGCAGGGACTGAGATGGGAGCTGGGGTCCCACAGCAGAACCCACCAGCACTGACCCTGCACCTGCAGCAGCCCCTGAGCAGGCTGGAAGTGTTTCCAGAGGATGGTGGTGGGTGGGCACATTCCTGGCAAAGCCCCAGGGGTAGGACAGGCTGTGCTGGGTTGAAATTATATGAAGCTAAAGAATGGAACAGTTCAGAAGCACCAGTCCCAGCAGGGAAACCTTTGCAGTATGGCACCAGTTCTGCACCATGGATTTCTCCAGGCTACAAAGTCCAACAGACAAGGTGCTGCTGCTGCTGCTGCTGCTGGGGCTCTGTCAGTCCTAGGCTCTGGATCGAGAGTGCAGAGGGTTTGCCAGGACCAAACACAATCCTGGCTCTCAAGTCCCTTCCAGGCATTTACCCAGCTCAAGGGCCACCTTCCTCCCCTCCTGGCCCAGCTTTAACCAGGAGCAGCACCCTCAAAGCAGACACAGCAAGAGCCGCTCTGCTGGACATGCCAGCACACACAAAGTCATGGCAACCAGCAGAATTGTTTCTAGCCAAGACATCCCGTGGCTTCATCTGAGCACCAAACTAAACCGTGGCACAATGGAAAGCCCAGCACACTGTTGCTTTTCTTGCCATCTCCCTGGGTTTATGGAGAAAACAAGGTGGTGTAAACAGGGAGGTTCTGTAGGTTTCTGCCCTGCTTAGCTGTGGTGTTCTCAGCAGTCAGGGACCAGAGTTGTGTCCTGTGTCTGAGCCAGCCCTGGTGTTTAATTTAACTGTGACCCTTGCCCCAAGGTGAACTCCTTGCTTTTTCCTAATCCAAAGCCTTGCAGTGTGAGCTCAAGGTGCTCCAGGTGCAGAGGGGTGGAGGATGTCAGCTCCTACTACAGGTAAAGGACATGGAGCCAGAAGAGAGCTGAGAAAACACAAGAGCATCTCCTGCAGTGTCAGGGTGTGAGAGCAGGGAAGGCAAAGCCAGCTAAGCCCTGGTGTGACTCACAAGCAGCTTTGTAACACAGTGCCACCCTTTCCAGACCAAACCAGGGACTTGAGGCTGCAGGGCAGTGAGGCCTTTGCCCTCCACCACAGTCCAGACAAGCAAACTTGACCAAAGCCAAAACCAAAGCTGCAGTTCCACCAACACTGCCAAACCCAGCTCCTCTCCCCTTGCAGGCAGCTCCCACCCAGCCAAGGCCCCTTCAGCACACCCCAGGCACCTCGGAGCAAGAGGGGACAAATTCAGGAGCAGTTCAGGGCAACACCCACCTGCTCCATGCCACGGGAATCCACTGCCAGCCCCAGCTGCTCCTGTGGCATTTGGGAACCTCTGCACACTCAACACCCTGGTCCTGCTGCAGCTGGAGGAGATTTGCAGGTGGTGGAAATAATGGAACTCTGCAGCAGCTCACAGCTCCAAGCACCACACCCTGCCCTGCCTGAATGAAAGGGTGATTTGGGTAAAATCAACCCCAAGCCTATCAGGTTCTTCCTGAACTGAGCAGTGCACAAAGGTGAAGCCAGATCCAATCTTGGAGCTGTCCAAGTGTAAATAAGGGCAGAATTTGACTCCTGCCCACCCAGCCACAATTCAAACACATTTTCCTCATTAGCCTTCAAGTTTGTTAGGAGAAAATTCAGCTTAACTTCAGGTGCATGTGCATTTAACACTTTCTTATTTAACAATCTCCTCTCTCTTTCCCTAACCACACAAACCATCCAGCCCTATCTGCTAAAGATGGTGATAGAAAAAGGCATCCCTTATCTTTTTTTAAAAATCACTTTATAAATCATAACCATTTGTACTGTTTTATGCCTGGTAAATACAGGCAGCAATGTGATCTCCTGATGTCTCTCACCTATGTGCTGTTGGCCTTTTTCCCTACTATTATGAATTTGCCAACAGTCCCTATTAAATCCTGTGTGACAGTCAGCCAGGAGAAGGTCATGCATTTTCCCTTCATGCACAAGATCATTCCCAAACTTGCACTCTCTGCATCATTCTGAGTCATTTTCATCCTCAGGGGTTTCTTTTCTGTTTAAGTTGACATTTGCCTTAAACTTGATTGCTCTTCCAAATTGTTCTCATAACAAAATCAGGTGGGCTTTGTCATAATTTTATTTTAATCTAATAAATGTTTGTAACTTCATTCTCTGCAAAATCATGGTTAATTTGATACTGGAGCCTTTTTATCATCTTTCAAAAGTGTCCAAAAAAGTACTGCAGTAAAATCAGAGTGTTTGATAATTGCCTGGGAGGAAATAAAAATTCTGGTTTCAAAAGTTACCTTTACTTCAGAAATTAAATACTTTGGGGCTGATTGCTGCTCTCCTACAATCCTTTGTATGACTCACTACATACAGCCCAAAGTAGGTGCCCTCAATTCTGCATTTGCAAGGCATCATTTTCATCTGTTTATACTCCTTTTTTAGTACTTTCCTTCCTTCTGATGTCTGAAATTGCCACTATTTGAGCACTTCCTGCTCCTGCATTAAACATGCTTGGCTCAGGTCATGGATGGGCTGCTCTTCCTCATCCCCTTCCTCGAGGAAGGCACCTGCAGGGAGCAGAAAGTTGTGTTTTGGCTGGGTTTGTGCTGTTCTCACCTGTGCCTTGCTTGGTGCTTGTGCTCTAGGAGGGGCTGGAAGAAGCAGAGGGAGGAACATGGAGAGGGACAGGTGGGTGCTCACCTGCAGGAGCTGAGAATTCTGCAGGCTTTGGGGGCACTTTCCCACTCACAGGGCAGTTTGGGTTTCATTTCACACACTGTGGTGTGAGGCTCAGCACACTGGGGACTATCCTGCATCCCTTTTCCCAGTGTCCCAGTTCTCTGATGGGAACAAGATGGATGGCAAATGGGAAAAGCAAGAAGTGAAATCCATGAGATCAAAACAGGCCCAGGCAAGGCAGAGAACCCCAAAAGGTTGGGTCACTACTGGCAAGGGTTTGCAAGAGCCTGCAAAGGTTTTCATGTTCAGAGAGGTGAGACATCTCCTACTCCCTCTGTGTTACATAATCAGGAATGACAACACGCTGCAGGCAAGGAAAAGTTTGGAGACTGCTGGATTCCACTGTAGCTCCTTCCCACAGTGACAATGTTTGTTCCTGAGCTCAGGAGCTCTGACAGGGAGTTCTGTGCCCATGAGCTCTGCCCCAAAGGGACCCTGTGTCACTGCACTCCACAATCCTGCCACTGGCACCACTGCAGGTGGCAATTCTGACTAACAGTGACCAGGGACAGACCTTGCCCAGTGCACAGAGGACAGGAGAGGAGCTGGCAGCCATGTGGCTTCATTACCTGAGACAGGAGCAGAAGTGCTCCCTTTACAGTGATGGGCCAGGGCAGATTCCCCTCTCCATGGTGACTCCTCCCCTGCCACGTTCACAAACAGCAGTGAAGGGATTGTGGAGTGTTCCTTAAACAGAAAAGCACCTCCTGCCTGCCCAAACTTAGTCTCACCTTTATGTTGCACACACATTATGTTTCTTTGAAAATCATATTCCACCTTTTTTTATTTTTCTTGCTAAAAAGGCATCTTAGGAACACGGTGCATCTTCAGGAGGCCACATTTAAGTGCAGCAGTACAAGAGGACACGCCTAGATTCCATTCCACTTGGACCTATGGAATGAAGGGGAGGAGGCCAAGATCCCCAGGATCCCTTCCATATTTGCCTGATAAATTGCAACACTCCTCAGTTGATTTGGCAGGTCACCCTGACCCCCAGCTGAGGCACTCAAGCAGCTTTTACAGCCAATGACTGGAAGGGCCTGGCTTATGTTGGAATCTGCTGGTTGCCAGCTTTTCTCTGCTTTTTCTTCTTCTTCTTCTTGACCTTGGCTCCAGCAGTGTCCATCCCACTGGAATATTCAGAGCACAGGATCTCAGCAAGGCGGCGTTTGCTGTGGGTCTTCTTGAGCAGCTCAGACCTGGGCAGGGGGAAGAGCAGAGGGATTAAGGATTTAAGGAATTAAGAACCCCTTCTCCTGCTGGGTGGGTTCCTGCAATGCCACTGACAGTTGCACATTAGAGAAGGAGCAGCTCCCTTTCCTTGAGGCTTGATTTGAAATTCTGCCTCATGCAAAATTAGGTATTGTTGTGACAGGTTTTCACAAAGGTGGCAAAATATCACGGCGTTTTTCAAAGCAAGCCTTTGTTCTGTACAAATGCTCTTGCAGGGGTGGTGGGGAGAAGGAGGGAAGCTTGTGTGCCTGAAGGCTGATGAATGAGGTGACACAGCAGTTTGGAAATAATAATAATAATAATAATAATAATAATAATAATAATAATAATAATGGTAATAATAAAAAAACCAACAACCTAACATCCCAATGACATTAAACAATGGAAACATTTTATACACCAAGCTTAAATCCAGAGCTCTGAAACACAACCCCCTCCCAAAGCAAGCAGGGAAAAAATTAGAATGTCGTGAGTCTAAACTCAACAGATCCAACAGAGTTTCTTTTCTTGCAGTGCCCTGCAGCCATCACATGCACCTCACAGCCTCCCTCTCCAGAGACTGGCTTTTGCAAGGGTAGCTGCATTTTGCCCAGCCACCAAACTCCAACATGGATGTCCCTGCAGCCCTAAACTGCCAGCTATAAATATAAAAATCCACTCAGCATTTTCCCACCACTGTCCTGCTCTATAACCTTGGGCAAATCTCACCCTCAGTCATTTCAAATACAATCTCTTGGGTGCAGCACCAGTCATTCCCTGCCTCGTTCCCATGCTCCTGGGTGTCCACAGCTGCTGGTGTTGGCATGTCCCACTCTCCTCCTGATCACCACAGAGTCACAGACTGGTTTGGGTTGGAAGGGACCCTAAACATCATCTCATTCCTTTCATTAGATCAGGTCCAACCAAGCTCTTTCCAGCCTGGCCTTGAACACCTCCAGGCTGCACCTCTCTGAGCAAGTTCTATTAAGGACCTGTAACAGATCTCCAGTGTTTCCAGAACAGAACAGGAACCTCTCTGTCCCTCTGAACACGAGGGAACTGAACAGCAGCCCCACACCCACAGCTTTGGTCACAACACAAGGACCCAGCAGTCCTAAAGTGACACCTTACACACTGCCTCAAACACCTGCCTCCAGGTGTCCAAACCCACGCTGGGCACTGAAGAGAAGGAAGAATCAGCAATGGATTGATGCATTCAATAGGCCAAACACACAGGGAAGACAAGGGAAGTGAAGTCTTGGCTGCCTGGGGTATTTGCTTGCTCCCTTCCCACAGCCTGTGCAGGTGTATCCTCTGCTCAGCTCCCTCCACCTGTGGGTAAAGTTCTTATTTGACACTTTGATTGTTGTCTCCAAGCATTTCCTACAGTAATTCCTGTGTTTCCAAGCAACAGACCAGTTTACTTAACAACAGGGAACTCTCTGCTGCAAAAGGATGAGGAATCCACCAGTAGCTGCCGGGCTGAGCTGCAGCTCAGCAGGGAGGTTGTCCAACACTTTATTATCAATCAGGTGAAATTGCTGCCCAATTAGTAAATCAATACTCCCTGCTGAGGTGATCAGCTGTACAGAGAAAAGCAGAGATGCAGGGAAAAGGGAGCTTTCTCCCTCTAACCCGGGGCCACAAAAATCAATGGAGTTGTGCTCTGGAACCTGCGCTCATCTCAGACAGAAGCAAAGCAGCTGTCAAGGCCCTGTTTAACCATGAGATGGAAGAGCTCCAGGGAGCAGCACCAGCACCAGCCTGCAGTGACAGCACACCAGGAAATTATAGCAGGTCAGGAGCCCTGATTTCTGCTGTAAAGCTGTAAATTCCCCTCTCTGCCCAACTGGTGAGAGTCTCTGGGGCTCTGCCAGAGCAGCAACAGGGCACTTTCCCTCAGCACTGCTATGAGACAAAGCCCAGGAGAACTGAGCATGACCTTTACACCTTCTGAGCATCCTCAGGCAAGGTATTTAATCTCTTTGGCCTCCATGCCCATTCTCCCAGTTCCCTGTGTTTTCCCTGTTGCTGAGGGCTGGTGGCATGTTAATTTAAGGAAGCTTTGTGGTAATACTGTGGTAAAAAGCTTCACAAAAAGGCTGTAAATATAAAGATGCATTTGCAAAACAGACAGAACCTAAGTTCCCATCACTGGAAAGACACATGGATTATCAGCATCTCTTGCTGTGATCTCATGTCTAGGTATCATGGTACACAGAGACAGAGGAAGGAATAAAAGACTCGGGTTTAGAGCTGCCTGTGCACATCTGTAATTAAGCAGCAACCTCACAAAAGCTGATACAAAGACCCTCAGCAGAGACAATAAACAAACAGAAGAACTTTCCCCAGATGACTTTGTTATCTCCTGAAAGGTTGGAAAAGACCAAGCCAAAGTTCAAAAAAAGGCTAAAGACAAAAAACCAACCAACCAACCTAAAAAAACCCCAAAAAACCCCTGTTCTCCAGAAAACTGGAATTATTTTATTCACTGTTAAACATAAGAAACTTATGAATCTTGCTAAATACATCAGTGAATGATGAAAAGGCAGGAGAGGAACATCTGGAAGAAGAAGTGTCCAGTGAAAGAAAGAGTAAAATCCTTCTTTCCTCAGCTTCAGCTCCCTTCTACACCCACTCACAGAGCTATTCCCAGCATGCTGCTCCCCTTCCCCATTTGGGAGCCAGAGCTGGTGCTGCCCAACCTCCATCTCTGAGGAAACCTGAATGGTTTGTACTGATCTCCTTCTCCTGGGTCCTGTCTGCTGGCTCAGAAGATGCCTCTGCTCATCTTTTCACCTCAGTGCTGAGTGAGCTTGCTCTTGGAGGTGTCTCTCAACCTGGTTGGCATCACTGCCTGTTCCTTTGTCTTGCTGTGTGAGATGCTGCTGCAATGCAGTGCCCAGGTGCAGTGACCTTTAACCAACTCCCAGCATCTGCAGCAACCAAAGGCTCCCAAATTGCTCCAGCTGAGGAAGGAGGAGGAGGAAGTTCTGACGCACAGTCCCAGAACTCATGGTGTGTCTTTGGAGGAGACCTGAGGAGGCCGTTCCATTTATCAGAAAACATTTCAATGTGGATTGCACTATCAATCTGCCTGACAGCATCTCCAACAGCTCCTTGACACTGTGCCAGCAGCAGAGCTGGGATACCTCTGGGCCAAGGCTGCTGCAACACCTGCTTTTCCTACTTACAGCACTGGATGAACCATCTGCAGCCAACACAACCCTGTTTGGGTTGGTTTTGCTGCTGTTGTTTTTGCAGAGTGGGGGCAAGAAATCCATCAGCAATCCTACACTGCTCTCGACAGGTCAACAGATGGCCCAGGTCCTCTGTTCCCAGCTGATGCAGATGCTTGAGAAGATCGAGGAAAATTATTACCCAGCCAGAATGAGCACCAGGCCTCACAGAACACTCAGGGCAGGGTGGCCTCCACCCTGGGATGTGCTGAGCAGCAAAGCCCACCTTTCCCTACTGAAGTCAAATGCATTTCAGCCACACAGAATCCCCAGTCTCACTTTCACTGCCATCCCTTGGTCCTCACCCTATGGAAAAAGGACAAAAGCAGCACTGGGAGGCTGGGAACCTCCCAGGATTCTTCTGTCAGGCCCTTTCCCAGGCTACAGGACAGAATACATTACAATTAGAGAGAGATGATAATCTCTGGTGCACAGCCCTCAGCACAGAGGTTTTCCAGCTCTGGATGCAAGCACTGTTAACTTGATCAGAGATGGAGCAAAGGCTCTGTGCTGCAGCCACAGTGGAACAGGACAGAATAAAGGACATTTTTGTATGCAGGAAACAATCAGCTGGATTTTACAACTATAAAACTTTAATTTCCTAAGAGGATTTTTTTTAACATCATGATGTGGTAGCCAGGACTCACCTGTGTCTCTGAACTACCTTAATGACGAGTGATGATGATGCTTCCTTTCATAGCAGCCATGCCTCTTATTCTCATTTTTGGCTCCATTTGCCCATGGGTACATGCTCTTACCTGAGCTCCAGTTTGGTTTTCTAGAGCAGACTGCTCAAACCAAGTGAAATTCCCAGTGGGCAGAATTCCAAAGTTGCATTTTGACTAATTAAGTGATATCAGGAAAGCTCTAAATGTGCACATAAAAACTGGCAAGCAAAGTGCTTCTAATGACGAGACAATTGCTGTGCAGGGAGGCCCAGCTGCAGCCTTGAGTCACAAACCCCATATTAGTCTTCTCAAAATTGTCAGTGCCAAGATATTCAAAAATGGGACCAAGGATGTGAGGTGGGAGAGAAGGCAAAAGGCTGCAAGTCTGCACCCAAATGAAACTGCTGCCCTGGCCATGTGGAGGACACAGGGCTACAAGGCCTGTTTTCCAGGAGTTGTCTGATTCTATCTGACCAGGCTGAAGAGTGAATTAACACAGTGATCTTGCAGCCAAAGCCTTCAGGCCATGCCATCTCCACATCAGAGCAATGGCACTGTGATAATGATGTACAGCAGCTCTCAAACATCTCTTCCTGATCCCAATTTACTTGAGGGTTGGATTTAAACTCTGAAGCATGAGGGGGTTTTCACCTTTGTTTTGCATGTGCTGTAGCAATTCTTGATACTCATAAGTAAATTCAAACTTTCTGAGCATTTCATTTATAGGAGACTCCTACAGCAGGGAGTTCCAAAGAATCAGCTGAACTAAAGAGTCATCTTTCTTAGTAATAGCTTGAACTCACAAAAAATCCAAATTAAGTTGCAACTCCTCACTGCAGTGAAAACCTTTGGGGGCACACACTGGCATTCCTGATTTCAAAGGGAAACCAGACCCTCAGTTGCCACAGATTCCCACGAAAGCCTACTGATCCAAAATGCAAAAGCCTGAGCAGCACAGGGATGCATGGTGGAGTGGCAGTGGGTCTTTGGCACTTGCATTGTGAAGGAGTCAGAAGACAAATCTATCTGGCCTGTCAGCCACTTCCTCGGCGTGCTGCGACTCCACAGTGAAGCAAGGACAGCTAATCCCTCCATGCAAGTGGGATCAGCTTCCTTGCCTCTACCCTGCAGTCAAAGCAAGAGCCCAGCCACTGGCTGAGCTGGTGTACTGTAATTCAATAAGCAGTATCTGGTTTGTGTGCTCATCTCTCACCTAAACACAGCACTGCAACTTTCAAAAAGCACCGCCAGCAATTATTTCCCCGCCTTCAGATCGGGTTTTGTGAGATCCACTGCAGCTAAGGGGACAGCTGGTTTGCACAAAGACCTCTGAAAAATACATGGAAGTTTAGATGGGCATTGAGGAGAGGGCTGCTCCCACGTTTCAGCACTGAAGCACCACACACCTGGCTGCTCCCTCTCCTGTCTCACCTTCCCCGAGCAGGCTCTCCAAGGAGGCACGAAGCACAAAAGGAGACTTCAAAAGAAATGAAAAGTTTTCTTTGTCCTCTTAAGGAAACATTTAATGATTGCCTTTACCTCACTTTCAACCTGGAGTGCCTGCTCTTTATTCTCTAGGCAGGTGCTGAGAGATGAGGCTTTAGTGAGCAGCCTGATTAAAAACCAGTATTGGATGTTGGGAGACAATGTGTAATACGACAACCAACACTCACAGCATCATGTGAGAAATATAATTAAACAGATTGATCTGTGACTGTGCTGTTATAATTTCAAGCCTTGCATTTTACAGTTAGAAACCATTTGTCTTCTAAATGGCAAAGTTTTGCTTTCTGCTTTGTCAGTGTGAAATCAAAAGCAATTCTCTAAGTTAATAGCATTATCTTGGATTTATGCAAGTGCTGACTGATTCTGAATTGATATTCACCTTCTCTAAACTATCCTATAAATACTAATATACCCTCTCTTTTTATTTATTTATTTTTTAAAAGCACACACAGAGAAAGTTGATTAGCACCAAGTTTCACAGGCAGGAACAATTGTTGCACATCACAACTCTGGCTATTTTTTGCAGGGTCTCCACTTTGCAGATGCTCCCAGATTTGAAATCTGGAGCTTGAGCCGTGAAGGAGCTATGCAAAGTCTGCCCACTTTCCTTGAGCTGCAGTTCTGTGATCCACGTGCAAATGAGCTCCCAAATCACTCTCAGACCATTTGTTCCAACACCTCCACATCCCCCAACCCCACACATCCTGTGACTAAATACCTACTGTATCCTGAGCTTGTCTGTGCTATAATGGGATGAAGACTTGGGGAGGAGGAACCCCAGTCTAAAAGGGGTTTGTAACAAGGGAAAAAGTAGCTCTAACAGAGTAGCAACATCACAGGAACAGAGAGAGGCATTGTTACAGGCCAAGTAATCCTGTGACACGCTACTGTCAGTCATAGCTTGATATCCTGCTGGGCCAGCAAGACATCAAAGCCCACCCCATACCATCTTACATGCTCTTTATCAGCTAATCAGGCTATTCTTCCCGAAATAAAGCTCAGTTAAATCCCCTGCTCACAGGGGCATTCCCATCCTGTTGCCCATCTGCTGAGGAGGGTCAGCTGGAGCAGGAGGCAAAGCAGTGGCCTGTCCCTGGTGGCTGCTGAAAGCAGGACAATGCAATCCAACTTTTTATTTTAAAATCCCTTGCCCTTGCATTTTTTGTTTTCACAGTATAGGTGCATGTGCAAGAGAAGTGCCCAGCCCTGGAACAATTATGAGGATTAGTGCTTTAATTGCATGGCTAAGGTTTGCTAATGGAGTTTGTAGCAACAATTACATGGAAGGAGTCACAATTGATGCTGATAAAGAAAAAAGATTTTCCTCCTTTGAATTATTGCAGTGATTTTACTGGCAAGGCAGAGATTTGGATCCTGCCCTTGCACTAGGGAAGAGAGCGTGTCCTTAGCATTGTGATCCCAAAAGAGAGGATTATCTGTCCTGTGGAGCCAACTCAGAGCAGCCAGGATCAGATGCACTGAGCACCTTCAGCTCCCTTGCAAGCACAGAAGAGGCTTCAGGGCTCCTCCAGCAGCATCAGGGAGTCTCCAACTCCTTACACAGAACAGGAGTACCCAGAACAGCCCTGAGCACTCACTAGAGGGGACAGAGCTGCAACTCTGGGCTTGCTGCAGACTATTCTCAGGACAGACCCCACAGGATTTTGCAGAAATGCTTTTGCCAGAACTACTCACCCGCCCAGGTTTGCAGAAGGCTCATTTCTACCAACAGATCTGCTTTTTGATTTACCTTGATTCCTAGAGCAAGCCCAACCACCTTGAGGAGCAAAGTACAGGGTGTCACCTGATGTCCCCTCAGATGGCTCAGGAACATCAGACTGACCTACCTTTTTGGTCTTGGTTTGGTTTTCCTCTTTGAGCCTGCAGTTGGAAGAGCAGTCAGGTTCTGGGGAGCATCTCTCAGCCCAAAGCTCTTGGCCACGTGACCCAGGTGAAGAGATTTGATGTGGAAGATGTGCTTGAGGTCCCTGGGATAGGTGGTATAGGCACAAAGGAAAGACTGCAGTGCTGAGGGGAAGGAAAAACACCAGTGAGTTCTCTTTGCTGCTGCATATATATATATATATATATATATATATATACACACACACACTTTTAAAGATTCAGCTGTTCCAGCTGGAAGGACATTGGTCTGGTCCTTTGGGACACCTTCTGGTCAGCAGCTGGCAGAAAAGGTTGGCACGTTAGCAACCTGTGAAGGTTGCACAATACAATCCCAAAAGGGGAAGGTAGGTACTGGGGATGTGTTAGGAACAAAGCTCCACTGAATTGCTCTGGCTTTGCCTCCTGCAAGGCCACCCCTTTGGCAACAAGAGGTGAGTTTGTAGCACATCTCTCAAGAGTCATTGACACTGAGTGGCAGCAGATAAGAGGAGAGTGGGAACAGAGATGCAGGGATGAAGAAAGAGAAGCATGGAGACGGCACAGGAAGACTCCTCTGATATTAGAGTCCCAGTAGTCCATGCATTTTTCACCAGTTACCAGCTAGTCCCTTATAAATATCTGAGAGCCGGATGGATTTCCTGACTCATCAGCACACTGAGAGCAGAGCTCACCTTCTCAAAAGGGAAAAATAATAGAACTGTGTGCAAATTTCTCTTCCCATCTCTATATTCCTGTAATGCCCTTCCCTCAGGGCTCATTGCTCTAAAGACAATCATCCACTAATATGAGCACTACCTCTCCTCCTCCCCGTCCCCTAATGTTAACTACACCCGGGCTGGCCCCTGCTGTGGGAATAGAGGGACTTCCAGGAAGGAAACTCTGCAGCTCAGAAAATGCCTCTCCTCAATCCCCTGCTGCTCCTCTGCTTGCTAAACCTCCTGTGTCTCCCCAGCCCTCGCTCCAAACCACCTCCAGCATCTTCCTCTCCCTCTCACTGCCGACAGCAGTGAGCTCTAAACTCTCACCTCTCCTGCCCTTGCCTGTTGAGCCACCGGACCAGCAAGTTTGCCCACAGCTTATGTCTAATCTCTTGGCAGCAGCCAGAGATTGGAGTTTATGAACAGTAATAAAAATGTCATTTTAGCAGATCAGCTCCTGGAAGGACCCAGGGAATCCATCAAAGCTCTGTTTACTGAGCAAAGCGAACTCCTTTTCCCAATCGATGAGAAGAAAAGATTGAGTTTTTTGCACCTTCTTCCCAATTTCACAATGCTGCTCTTTTAGAGGCTTCTGAGCACCAAGAGGCCTGTGTTTTCCCAAAAAAGAGAATGCTAAATTCCAAATACTGTCTCAGTGTCTTGTCTGAGGGCCATCCTTCTGAGGTTTTATAAACCAGCTCAAATGCTCTCAAAAACTCTGTTCTGCTGCTTTTTTTGTTTATAAAGTTATTGGTCAAATTCACCTATGAGAAGGTGTAACTCTTCAAAGGGAACAATAGGAACTTGCTCCCACTCTGAATCCAGTCCCACTGGAGCTAATACAGCTGTTTAGCTGCTCCCAGCATTTGAAATGGCTGATACTAAAGATCCTCTTATTATGAAGGCTGAGCTCACCTCCCACAGCTGGACACTGAGGAAAAGCTGCTGGTACCAACTCCCCAGATCAGAGTTAGGGAATCCAAGTGTCAAAGGCTCCCCTCTTCCCAAAGTTCTGACAGACATCTGCCAGATCCAGCTTTGAGTCAGAGCACACAAAACCAGGGAGGAGCTGCAAGGCACTAACCCAGAGCTGAACTGAGAGCCTGGCTGGACCTGCAGGTCACAATCCCAGCCCAGGAAACTGCCTCACCTCCAAGCAGCTCAGAGCTGAGATGCTCATTACAGCACCCACGGGACTGAAATGAAGACCTTTGTGGATGAGATTCTTTTAAACATCTTTACTATCAGGTCTTTAGACCTCTTAGTGTTGCCAGAGCCATGTTTTCTGGCTTTTATGTGCAATTAGAGTGGCCAGATACTGAAAGCTTTATTGTTTTCTTTTCTGAAAGTTGAAATTCTTTTATGATTTTGTGATCAAAGAGACAGAGCTTTAGGAAAATAACTCACAAAGCCTGGTAACAGTGCTGGTCAGGCCATAATTCATGTACAGGGTTCCTTATCTTGATGCCACAGGAACAAACTGCCTGAGCTGTTGAGAGCTTTTGCCACACCAAGACAAGTCAAAGGTAACATGTACTGGTTTGGAGAGGGATTTGGTCTTGTGCTCATGTAAGACAGAGGATTTAGATTGTTCCTTTGTACCTCTTCATCCCCATTCCTCTCCACGAAATCTAAGTGTGGAAAATCAAAGGAAGTAAAAAAACCAGTGTGTTCTATGTATGATGGGGATTAGATGGGCTGGTTTGTTGTTATTTTAAACAGGGGACAAGAGGGTAATGAGATATGAAAGAAGGCAGGTGACATAACCTGCTCACCAGGCTCTCAGCTGGCAGCCAGCTCCCAGCACTGGCCCCAGGGCATGGCCTCAGCAGGGCTGGATAAACTGGGAAGCACTTTGCCAGAGCAGGTGGGAGTAGGAGGGAAGGATGCACCAAAACCACCATGGATTTGAGTGTTGTAACACAGCCCAGGGGTCCTGTGACTCTGCTGTCCCTCTCCACACACGGGCACTGGGTACAGAAAGGAGAAGGCAAAATGTGCAACTGCTGGCTGTAAAACTGGGAAACAAGGAGGAGGAGAGCAGGGTTTGCTTCCTTCCCCTCTCTGTAACTCAAGGACACACATGATCAGTCTCCTGAGCTCTTCCTGGCATCACAGCTCCAAAAGGAAGCACCTATCACCATGCAAAGCCTCGCGATGAGCATCCTCCACTTCCTAAAAGGGGCTCCACTCTTGCTAAGATTCATCCCTCAGGTAGCAGGGCCCAGCCAGACCCCTCCTCCCACCCATCTCACTGCTGATCAGTCAATCAAGTTTGAAGGGCAGCACCTTCCCTGAACCACTTGATTTGAGTGTGAAAAACACGGGACCCAGAGCCAGAAGGGGAGAGCGGGCAGGAAGCCACTCGCCTTTTGAAAGCAGGCTGCAGTGCAAACACTGCTTATTAACATTGACTAGGTCAGAAAATGGGGAAAAACAGAAAAAGAGAGAGAAACAAATGCATCTCTGGCACAGTTTCCAATTGATTGTCTGCCATGAAAGCAAAAGCCAGCTGCCATGTTAATTATTCATGATGCCTGGCTCAGAGGGGAGGAAGAGGAGCTTATGGAAGCCACTCAGCAGTGGAAAATTTGCATATGTAGATAGCAGAGTTGGAAAAAGAGGTGGAGTGCTCCTATACAAGATAAATGGGATGCACAACATTTCACCATTTCCTGATGTATTTTCTGTGCTTCTTTTCTGTGGCTAAAGAAGTTATCAACACTGAGGTCAGCAACAAGTGTGTGTGTGGGTGGGTATGTGCACAGTGACACTGGGCTGAGAGGAACCACAGGGGTTTTTTAGGTGTGACCAGAGGTATTCTCTGATGGTTCCTTCTGCAGGCATTTCAAGTTAGAAGTCTGCATGGGGTACAAGAAAACCCAAGGGAACAGCAAGAAGTTCATCCATGCAGAATGAAGGATTATGGTCATGTTAGTCACATGCTTTGAGATTGTGGATTTGAAAGAGCAGCTACAAAATTAAGCCACATGCCTGAAAATGGGTGCAAGCTGCTTGTGTAGCAAGTCCAACACTTTCACTGCAGGAGGAAGGTGTCTGAAAACCCCAAGGAACTGAAATCAGCACTGCAGCTGCTGGAGGTAGGGTGAGATTTCAGCCCAAGGATGTGCAGTGGTGGGGGGAGAGCAAAACAGCAGAATTTCAAATACTTTGTCCTTAAAGACAGCCACACATAATCAAAAGCATGCAGAGTAATTGGGGAAAGCAGACAGTCACAGGAGATACTCTGGTTGCTCTGCTGTGTCATCACCTAAGAAGGGAGTACAACATTCAGAAAAAACCAGCACCTTTGCCCTCCTGAAAAATCACTTCTCAAGATTCCAAACATTTTTCATGCTGAACTTAACTTTTATCTTGAGAACAGCCTCCCCTTCTCCAGTTTTTCCATACACTGTATAACTCCAAGAGCAATTTCTCCCTATGGTTTTGGACCCCTTGGAAGGTGATTTCAGAAGGTGAGCACAGGAGGCACACCTGTCCCACACCTGTATGCAGGTGCACACAGCAAATACACAGAATGGTGAATGGGAATGATGCAGACCATTAAAATTCATCTCACCAGCACTCTCCTTAACTAGAAATGCAGAACTGAAATAACTTCTACACAAACTTAGAGAGCAGAACTTGACTCAGAGCCAAGAGGTAAAAAAGAAAACAATCAGGAAGATTGGACTCAAAATCCAAGAAGTGGGAAGAGGGGACTCAAAAAAACAGGGGAAAGGCTCCAGTCTTAAATACTCTGAGCAACAATGGCTTAGTCTCTTTCATAAAGGGTTTGCATTTTGTGGACTTGTCTCAGTAACTCACAGTCAAATTCCAAGTAATTGCCCAGGAGCTCTGGGGCCTGACTTCCCACAGTGCCTACCCTGAAGCACCTTTTTGGCCCCTCTCAGGAGACAGTTTGGTGTTTCTTTTCCTACCACATGCTCAGCAAGATTTTAATCTTTCTCCCAAATCTGTCTTCCTCTTGATTTTCCAAATGGAGAGGAAGAAGAGCAGAGCCTCTTACACTGCTCAGTGACAAGTGCTGTGCAGCCTGCTTGGCAAAGATGGCAGATCAAACCCCAGACTTGTACACAGCTACAGTTATCAAGCCAGTTTTTATTCTTTCTGCCTTTTTGAGTTGTTGCCCCTCTCTCTTTTATCTCCCACCCCACACAACCAGCTCCAGTCCAAGATCCTTTCCTGGCCAGGGTTGCACCCTGTCTTTCAGGCTCCTAACTCACCCCTGGTGTGAACTGGAGGCATCTGAAGGGAATTGCAGTAGGATGTGGTGGAGGAAGTCACCCATCCCCTTCCCAGCACAACACACACAACCCATTCACTCCTGTGATTGAGTCAAAGCCCTCAGATGTGAATCCCACCGAAAGCCAAGACTAAATCTCATTTGCACGTAATATGGGAACGCCAGAAATTAACATTTAATATCACCACAAAGCCTTCTGGGCCTGCCTCAACCCTCTGCAGAGCCCAACAGCCCCAAAATGTTTCTTCCAGGCCTTTTCCCTGATGCTGTGCCCCAGAAGAAAACCTTGGCAGCTCCTCTGGGGCCTTGTGGGATAAGTGGAAGGAAACTCACTGACCTTTCTTTGCCCACCGGACAGTCCCCTCGCTGGAGTGGACGTGATTTTCAAATTTTGTCTGCAGGACCGTGGCCCTCTCCCGGACTTCCTGAGGGTTCTTGCCACAGGATTTCTACCAGGGAGGCGAGAGGATTAGAGGAAAGAGAGAATTTGAGTCAGGAATAATGAAGCAGTTTACAATAGATTTAATAACAGTAAAATCACACAGCAACTACCCAGGGGCCAACAAAGGTAATCCTCTCAATATTACTAGAGGAAAAAAAAAATCCAGATAAAGATGTTAAAGTCAGAGCAGCCAGTGAGCGCCGTGTGGTGGGGAGAACAAATCAGTTTTAATTTTGTGTTTTCTAACATCTATCATGTATCTTTTCCCCTCGCTTTTCTCTTCGCTCCCAGGTACAAAAGGTCAGGTCCCATGACTTGTTTCCATTGGGATTATTTGGAATAACTCCCCCCAGACCCTACACTAACAGTTTCAGAGTGATGCTGCAAGTTCCCCCATGCACCTCCCCAAAACACCCAGGGCAGGAGACCATGAGATCCACAATCACCCTCAGACTTCAGAGAAGAGACCAAAGTCAGCACCTGTGAACAAAGGCAACCAAATGAACTTCTCATTAATTCCAGCATGGATTTCAACATGAAGTTTCCTCACTGTCAACACATCATGTTTGAATGGAACTGCCATCACTTGGCTCCTCTAGAGCAGGACAAGCCCCTTGCACCAAAGGCATGACAGAATAAACTTCCTCAGGCCAAAAGGGCAATTTTGCACATGTTCCAGCTTTCCTGGGATCAGGCTGTAGGATGCAGCTCAGGAAACGGAAAACAAACATCCCTGGGAGCAAGCTGTTACTGGGAGGAGAAGAGAGGCTCTCTCCCTCTCTGAGGGATCCAGGCAGAGAAAGGAAATGTGGATCAGAAAAGAAGTGAAATTTTTGATGGAAAGCTGACAGCAAAGTGCAAAGCCAAGCATCCATGGATGTGCACCTCTCCCAGAAAAGGGCCACAAGTTCTCCAGTGTGACTCAGACAGGAACCAGCAACCAAATGTGAGAGTGCCAGATCCAAGGCAGCAACTTGATCCTGGACAGAACCCTCATCCGAGCAGGGCTGACTGAATACAAACATCCAGCTCCTGGGATTCTGGAGGAAGCCTGTGCCAAGGCAGCAATTCTGTTGTTCTTCTCTGGCAGATCTGCATGCTAATGCTGCAAACCCCTCTGTCCTCTGCACTGCTGCCAGTCCAGAGGAGCCACATCCCACTGACACCACAAACAAACCCCAGGGACTGTGGGGACTGCCAGCACCTGACACAAAATGCTCTCTTGTCCCAGATGTGCCACTCTGTACCCAACAGCAAATGTGCCCAGAGACACATCTCAATGTAGTTTAAATGCCCTGCAATGTGCCCTCTCTGAAACTCAGGATCCCACAGCTTCCAGCCACTGGGTAACTCCTCAACAAAGCCAACACCCTCAGGGCTGGAGCTCCTGCTCACTCACTGCCTGGACTGACTGTCCACCTGCATCTCCAAAGACAGCTTGGCTATTTTAACACATGAACTCTCCCACATTTCTGGTCTCTGCTGTCTCCCAGTGCCCTCAAGAAAGGCTCACAACCCATCTCACAGAATCACAGCATCATTTAGGTCAGAGAAGACCTCCAAGATCAATTAGCCCAAACTCTGACTGATCATCACTTTGTCACCACCTTCCTGGGCAGCCCATTCCAATGCTTGACCATCCTTGCAGTGAAGAAATTCTTCCTGATGTTCCACCTGCACCTTTCCTGGCACAGCTTGAGGCTGTGTCCTCTCCTCTTGTCCTTGTTCCCCGGGAGCAGATCCCAATCTCCACCTAGCTGCACCCTCCTGTCTGTGAGTTGTCTTCCCTGAACCTCCTTTTTTCCAGCCTCAGCCACCCCAGTTCCCTCAGCTGCTCCTCACATAATTTACTCTCTGCACCCTTCCCCAGCTTTGCTGCCCTTCTCTGTGCTCTCCTTTCACAGGTGCCTTTGACTTCTCAGCCTGAAGCTGAGACCATCCCCAGCCTTGGGTCTGTGCAGAGGTTCAGTGAGCCCCAAGTGCATCTGCCTGCCCAAGTGGCCACTCCTGGTTGTCACTACCAAGTTTCCACTGCTGTGAAACACAAAACTTTCTGGCCCCGCCTGCTCCTCCCGGCCCCCAGCACTTGCCTTTTGTTAAGCCTCCTGGCAGCACCAAGTGTCACCTTCCCAGCGCTTTTTAATATGAATGTGAAATTAGTGAGGTTTGCCCTTTCCCCTGGCGGACAGAATCCTCTGTTATTAAAAAGTAAAGCACTTTAATAATGAAAACTTTTTCTCTTTTTCCTGTGTTTTAACTGTTTAAAATTAATGAGAAGGGCATAACGGTTGTCAAAGCGATATTGAAAGCTGGGTAGCCAGGACCGAATAAGCACGAAAATCCCTCCAGAGTGTTAAATAAACAGTGCTTCAGCCCCCTCTGAATCCCTGTGTTGGTTATTGTATACATTCTGTAACAGCACTCAGAATAGATCTGAGCACCGGGGAGGCAGAAAGGTTTCAGAATTCCAATAAAGGCCTCAAATTAAAGACAGCCTGGTGCGAATTCCAGGAGAAAATTAAAGAGACCTCAAGCTTAAGTGACAGGTGACTTGCTTCTGTGTCACAACTGTCAGGGGATTTAGTGATAATATGGCAATATATTACAAAGGACTTTTCTTATTCCCCCCTTTAGGTTTCAAAATGCGGCATCTCTTCTTCCTGGTGCTGGGGGAAAATAAAAAAATAATAATAATAAAAAAAAAGTAAGACAAAAATGAGGGATAAAAAACTAGGTGCATAATTTTCAAAGTGTGAGGTCAGTGCAAGAGATATAAATAAAAAAAAAAGCAAATGGCAGGAAACAATGTCCTCGGAAAACAGCTTCTTCCCTTCCTATCTCCACCTTGTCTTTTATCCCCTTCAGACCCTTGAGACAGATCTAATTTTAAAATTACACCCTAATGGGCATGAAAAAAAACCTGCATTTGATTCCTGTCTTCCAGGGAGGTTCATCTAAAAAACAAAAAAAACCCCACCCCAATAATAAAACATAAAAATCTAAATTTAAAACTGACTCAGAGGCAAACTGTGAAAATAAAACCTGCCCATGACTAAGTGTCTGTACAGATCAGATAAATCAGTGCTACTGGAAGGACAGGGAAGCCATTCCATGTGCTTCACTCACACAGGCAAGCTTTAATCCTGGTTTGGATGAGCAGGACAATTAATTTGAGACCTTACACATTTCTCCAAGATCCCAAAGATAAAAGCCTACCCCAGAGGTTTGCTTGATCTGCTCCCCATCTACATTTGTTCCCTCTGTTAAATAAGCAGCACTGTTGCCATCATGGAAAAACAGTGGGATAGGAGAACTATTTCTGCCTTGTGATCCCTTAAAAGTCTGTTCTGACAGATCCCAAACCACTGGCATAATGACTGTGGACAATAATATTTATAAGCTAAAAGAAGAAATATAAGAGAAAAGTCAGAGTGCAACATTATTTAACCAGTTTGAGACATCAGGGGAACTCCCAAAAATTCCAACTCCACCAGGAAAAGATACATGGATTTCTGTCAGAAGAAGGCAACTTCTAGTGTTAAAAGATGGCAGGTTTTAGGTTTGAGAGATTGGGATAAGTTCTGAAAACTTCTGATTTCATTAAGGGAACATGATAATGAAAAAAATATTGAAACACAGTAAGACTAGACTGAGGTAGAAAAGTTCATTCTTAAAAAAGAAAAAAAGAAAGAAAGATGGGGAAAACCCACCAAAAAGCCTGGCTGTAACATCTCCTGCTTCCATTATACTTCAAAACAAAATGAAGGATTTTGTTTTAATAACAACTTTTTACTCACCTCCACACACCTTCTCTAGAACTCACCAAGTCCCCCTTGCCCCCCTCCATAAAAGTTGAAAGATCAAATTTATTCTCTTTGTAGGCAGGTGAACATTCACACGCCCAGACATAGGCACATATATATTTCATATACCTATATATAAAATATACATTTTACAGGCACTTCAGCTTGCTCCCTGGCTGCACACAGAAGCCCAAAAAAATACATGTTCCAATGTGGTACTTCTAATGGACTTGAGTTGAGGCAATGAGAACTGAAGAGCATCATAATGAGGTTCCTGTGTGCAGAACTATAATATATACATGACTCAGAGCATGGAGAGCTCAGAGCAGAGCTGAACCTCCCTCCAATGGCAACGTCCCAGTCAGATCAGGTTCAGCTCCTCCTGAAATCTCCTCAATTCCTCCCTGTCCCACTGCACTCCCAGCTTACTGTACTGTCCATGTGGCAAATTTAGGGAATTTAATAGAGATTAACCCTCCTGAAAACCTGGGAGATGCTCCTGCAGCTTCTCAGCTGACCACTCAGAGCCTCCATGGCAATATCAAACATGGAGCTAACAAGCACAAGAAGTCCTTGATTGCATTAATATATTTTTCAAGGAATTCCTGAGGTACTCTGTTTCATATTAACAGAACTGCTGTAATTCCATCTCCATTAAATGATACAGAATTTTTCCCATGAAAAGAAATCTATTCTTAAATCACATTTTTTTCAGATCGAGTCACATAAAAACTGGTTATTTTGTATTTCTAAGTTCCTGCAAGAGATTAAAACCATCCTACAACAACAGTGGATGGATCTCAGTGCCAGTGAAGTCAGCAGCAATATTCTACTCGCTTTGATGTCAGAGGGAAAAGGGGAATTTAATCCCACCTTTGAAAGCAAAAGGAACCAAGTCCTTCTGTGCAAGTTCCTGCATGCAGCACCTGGCATGGCAGGGCCTGCCCAGCAGCACTGCCCAAACCAGCAGCTGCTCCTTTTGAAGAGGGGCTGGGTTTAGAGCCTTTTGGAAGGAAAGGGAGAAAGTAAAAATAAGTGTATTAAAAAAATTCTGTGTTTAAATGTGTAGAGCATTTGATAATTTGGAAGCATGGTAAAAACATCAAATTCATCAGTTTTGGTAGCAAACAGGCTTGCTTAGGTTTTTGTTGCTAAAAAGGCATTTTCTACTGCCACTTTTCAAAACTTAAATCGTAATTTCCTGGAACAAAACATGTTCTCTTTTTTGCCCACTTTCCATGAAATAACATTTGTTCCCACATCTGGAACAGCAAATATTCTGTCCCATGTCAATAACAAATATAAAGTACAATTTCTGCATAAATGGAATTGTTGAAAAAGTCTTCAAAGGAAATCTGAAGTTACTCCCCCCTATAAGCACATTTGGGACACAAGGAAACTATTTATACATGGAAATACTGAAATTAATTTCTGCACTAACAAAGCACAAGTGAACTTCGTTACCAGGCGATACCCTAGGCACGATCCAGACATTTAAAACACAGGCATTACAGGCTGATTTCAGCCAAAAAAAATGGTGGGAGAGAGCTTTAAATAGAGCTGCATCTCAGCTGAGCTCAGCTCTGGCTGTCTGTGAGGTGCAGGAACACTGAACATCTTTCACTGGCCATGTTTACCAGGAACACCACGGCTCCCACCAGCCAGCGCCGGGAACAAGGCGCCTCAGACACGGGGTAACAAAAGCATGGGCAGGCAAAACAGCAACAAGAGGGGAAAAAAGAGTGTGTGCTGCATCATGCTTGACACATTCTTGACTTCCATTCAAAATGCAGCTTCTTGCAGGATTTAATTTGCCAGAGTGCAGCAACGCCCGAGACATCAGCTGCAAATGAGTGAATTCTGTGAATTAGCAACTTGAAGGCAGAACCAAAGCTTGCCCAAGTCAATAAAAAGGTGCCTGTCAACCCAGGGAGCTTTGTTTCAGGCTCCAAGCAAATACAGATCATAAAATCCCCCATGTAACACATCACCAAATGCATTTTCCTCATTTCTTCAGGGAACTTTAGAGCCATTTGTCATCTCCAACAGTATTTTAGTGCAGAAAACACAGGAAAAACAGAAACATTGTGCAGGAAGAAACACACAGCTTTTGCATCCAGAAACCTTTCCTGTCTGTTACAAAGATATTTGCTGAAGAGTTAACAAGTAACTGCTTTCTGGAAACAACAGAAGACTGAAAAATTGTGTTAAAAGGTAATTCTATAATTATTTACACTCTCTGACATAATGGACATAAAGACAGACACTAAGGCAGGAACACTTGTGATGTTGAACTGGCAAGTGAAAACTGAAGCAATTCCAAAGCACCTTCCCCCTGGAAGTAACTCACCTTCCTTCCTGGTCTGTGCAACCTGAAGCGATCATCTTTCATCAGGATGGCTAACACCTTCTCCATCTTCAGCTCTGAAACACTGAAGCAACAAAGACAAAAAAATTACTGTGTTACTGTTTCTCCTGCTTTGAAACACAGTGTGGAATGAGCCACAAACAACTGAGATTCGCAGCTCAGCTTGAGAATTTATTCCTGAAATACATGAGGTCTTAGCCCAGACACTCCCTCATCACCCCTGAAAGTGGAACTACTGTAAAATCCAAACCCCTGCTTTCAGTGGCACAGAAACACAGTTTCACCCACAATTTTGTCACTGTTTTAAGTCACACACTCACATTCCAATTCTAGCAGAACATCCAAGTAACTGAGGGTGGACTTTCCATTCACTGAAAGCTCTCAACCAAGAGAAACTGATTAAAGAAATAAATTGGATTACACTTCCATTATTTTCATAATTTTTCTTTCTTTGCACTGAGAAGCATCAGGACAACTGGGAAGCACCTGGTTATTCTTTTCACCAAAAGAAACTGAAGACTGAAACAGCTCATAACATTAATGCTTCTTGTAAATTTGCCTTGTAGCTACAAAGAGTAAGATCTGCAGCCTCCACCTTGAACCCAGGAGCTGTCCAACATTTCTTTTTTCACCCAATGCCATGGACAAGAGCAGAAGGTTGGTTGTGCAACAGTGAGAAAGAGACTGACTGAGGCACCCACAGGCTGGAAACACCTGCTCGACTTTGTTTGCTACTCCTGCTACATCTTGTCTCCTCCAGTTTAGCTTCCAGAGTCTCTGGAATGAGACACAGCACTCCACCCTCACTCAAAGGATGATACTTTCTTGTTTACACACGTTTGATTCCACCTGTGTTAGTGACACGCTCACAAAACCAGAGCCAGAACTAAAGGTGTGCAAAGACACAGCTCCTTCCTCTCGTAGTGACTCAAGCTCAGAGGCTAGCAACAAAACCCCGATGAACTTTTCCTATCAGTCTCCTTCCCTCTGGTCACATCATCACTCTTTCTTTCCCACAGGCTGCTACATGATTCCAGCTCCTTGCTACCTTGCTCAGGTCAAGCTCAGAGGCACTTCCCGTTGGACAAACTCACCCTCCAATTCATTTATAGCTTCCAAAGCCACCTCTGCCACCAGATACACAGTCTGATTTCCTTCCCTGCTCTGAGAACTCACCTTTCCTCTCATCTGAAGTGCAAAGCCAAAGCCCAGCCCATTAGGGACTCCACAGCATTTTTTTTTTAAATACAAGAGATCCAGTCAGCTGTCCTAGCCAGGCTTCACACTGGGCATTTATTTTCATTCTGTCGACTCACATTCCTCCTGTAGGCTCAACCAGATGATTTATGCTCCAGTCCTGCTTGCAAGACACTGCTGGGTCCTGCTATGGCCCAGATATGGAAATGCTTACAAACCTGCTTCATTTCCAAGTGAGCAGTCCTGCTTGAGAGCAGAAATTCTTTGTCCTCCTTAACACTGTCTTAAGGGGCACACACACCCCAGGTGACAGCACAGGAACAGCTGTGCAGCTCCAGGCCATTAATATTACAGCTGCATCCAAACTGGGTCCCATTTCCAAAGGGATTATTCAGATCATAAAAGCTGATGTCTGAGGGCCCAAATTTTCAGTAATGGGCAAAGGTCATGTCTAGAAAAGAAGCCAAGGAGTTCATTTGGGATTAAATCAACCTAAGAAAGACAGAAATCTTTGGGGTCCAACTGTTCTCAGATTCCTGAATCTCAGATGGTCAGAAAGCTGCCTGTGGTTTCTGAAAAGAAGCATTGCTGGCATTCTTCAATTATAAAGTACAATTTCACCAAGGATATCTTCTTTTCACTCCAAGCTATCCAACACCTGGCTAGCAGGAATGGATGAATCTCTGCCACACTGTGTGACAGGATATTTTGATCCTCATCTTCCCAGTTAAAGCAAAAAACACCTTCACTTTTACAACCTGTCTTTTCAACCTCAGCCAACTCAGCATCACAGCATAAGGAAAGGAGAAGGTGAAGAGGAACAGCCACCCAGCCTGGAAAGGATGGGCCACAGTGGCCATAAGACATCCTAGAAGGGAGAGCAGCCCCTCCATGTGCAGCTGGGCCACCTCATGCACAGATTCCTTCACAGAGGATGCAGAGGAAGGCGGGGGAGCAATGGGGGAGAAAGGGAAATGGAGCATAAAACGACAACCAAGGGTTTCTCTGTTTGTTTTTGAAACGTATAACAGGAAATTAAAACATAAACGACAACCACTTAAGCAAGAGGAAAGCAGACCTCCCCCTTCACCCTGCAAAGGTTGCTTTGACATGGCTATGAATGAAAATGTCAAACCTTTGACATTGATTTGTCAGAGTTGTCACCCCCTTTGGGGTCCTCCCCTCGCCTGGCACATTGCCAGCAACAGATCCCTGCACTGGGTTCACAGCAGGGAGCAGGCGAGGGAGCCGGGAGGGGGGAACAGCACAACCCCAGAGCAGGGAGGGAAATGACTCGTGCCTTCACGGTGATGCCTCTTCCTTTATAAATTAGTTAGGCTGCTGTTAGCAGATAAAGAAATTATCTGATAGCTGTCGAGGCAGGCGCTGCGAGATTGCAGCTGAAGGGACTAGAAGAGACATCAAGGAAAAAAAAAAACCAGTGAATCTTGCATTTCTTCTGCTTGTTGCCTCCTCCCTTTGAAGGGAAATCTGTTAGTTGTGCTTGGAGCTGAGACAGAACATTTTGGAGTCTAACTTTTTTTTTTAAAAAAAAAAAAAAGGAAAGAGGGAATGTAAAGAAAACACGAGTGTACACGTGCCTGCACATCCACATTTACAGCTGGGCAAAGCAGCCACAAGTTCCAGCCACACAAAGGCCAAACAGAAAGTTGCAGAGAGAGGAGGCAGCTTTGCTGAGCCCCAATGGGAATTACTGATCTCAGCAGAGCCAAAGTGAGATCGTTTTGGCAAAGGCTAACGCTGCTTTTCCACACTGGAAGCCAAGGAGAGGCTTCAGGTACCGGTGAAAATTAATTGCGAGCGATTTCCAATTTCAAAGGCAGTCATCTCTAATTCCGAAGTGGATTTTCATCCAGGAACAAAGCCACGTCTGCTCTCATTACTTCCGACTCTCAACATTCCTGGACTTACTCCCATGCATGCTGGGGTGGGTGGAGGGGTTTAGGAAAATACTCTGGGTCAGATCCTCATCCCCTGTACATCAGCAGAGCACTGCTCATTTACACCAGCTGAAAGCTGCAGGGACACATCTCATGCTTTGTCTTCTTCAAAATACATATTTTATGAAGTATTTACATTTCAATAAACCCAGTGGGAATTTCATTTAAAAAAGGTAAAACCCCCCAACAAATTAAAAAAAAAAGATTCACAACACACACTCATCCTCAACAAAAACTCAAGAGATTTAAAAATTACACTAAGAATGAAAAAAAAAAAAAAGCAAACTCCAGGAACTTGGGCAGACCAAGTCAAAAGCTACAAAGACTTAGGGTAAAGGAACAGAAATGAGCAGTGCTTAAGAGGCTCAGTGACAGTCCAACACATGCTGTCTTTCGCCCTCGCACTGAATTAAATTGTCAGGATTATCACCATAATGCTCTGTTTATGAAGGGTAACTGCAATTTGTGCTGATGGCACTTGCTGCCTTGAGCTTCAAGCTGCCTTCCTGCATCTTCTCAGTAATTCATCAGCTCCCTGCTCTGTCCCTGTGCCCCTTCTCCTCATCCGTGTGGGAAGAGCAGAGGCCGGATCGCCCCTGCGCCCATCAGGCACTCGCTGCCTTCCCTCTGAGGATGGGGGTCAAGGAAGGCAAATTACATTCCTTTCTGCTAAGTCCTTCATCTGTAGAGCATAAAACAAACAAACAAAACAAGAAAAGGCAATCCCCAGAGTTGTCTGGCTCCAAAAAGCAAAGGAAAAATAAATTCACATAAGCATTTCCCTTGCTTATTCAGAGTCTTCAAGATTCCTGAAGACCAGGGCCAGCTCAACAACAGGTCTCCTTAGCAGATGTAATTACCAGCCTGACTGACACTTCCCTAAACTTGTTAAAAAAAACCACACAACATTGGATAAAAGCATTAACATTTAAAATATAAAGGAAGGAAATTTCCCTCTCCTTTCTCTACCACTACCAAAACATTATAAAATAGAAAAATAGAACTTTCCTCTTGGAGTTAAAAATTCACAATTATGTGGGATTTCACCTTTAAATGTCAGTGCTGTTTGTTACATGAAAAAAAACCCTGTCAGCTTAGCCTTCCATGTCTTGCTGGTGTCTGCTTAATAGATAGTTACCTGGGATGATGGATGGCTCTTTGTTAGACCACTAAATGGCTCACAGCCTAGAATAAGCCTGTATTTACTGCCAACATTTGTTTGTTTCAAGGATGCAAAACCAAATTCGGTTCCAAGCAGCTCCACCCGACAGAAACACAAGAAATAAAAGGGAACTAATCTGTGCATGAGTTTACAGGGCTCCATCAACACTGCTACAACACTGCAGGGACTCTGCTGATGTTCTCAAAGGCTGAGAGACAGCAGAGCAGGGAGCAAGGGGAGGCACAAACACCCAGCTGGCTGCTGAGGAGGCTGGAGATCCTGCCTAGCAATGCTGAGCAGCCAGTTGTGGGTTTTCTCCACAAAAGGACCATTGTGCAAGCAGAGCTGGACTAAAATCTCATCACATGTCAGCCATCAGGTACCTGACTGCACATTGGGCTGGTCCTTACTGAGCCTGGCTTGCTCTCCTTGCTGCTACTCCCAAGTCCAAGCCAGAGCCAGGTAAAAGGAGCTTCCCCAGGCTTGGAAGCACACCCCGCTTTGGGTATGCAGAGTCCACCCTCCCTTTTTGCCTTCCAGGACCACACTAGGCTCTCACCACTTGCCAAAGCCTCTCCTATTCCTGCCACAAGCCACTTAAACAACACATCTTGGTCACTGAACTGCAGATATGCCCACAGCTCCCCAGCAATTTCTCCCCTGGATCTCTCCCGAAGGGCCAGCACAGTCTCTGACAATATGGTGCCATGCAGGCAGAGGGCCAGGCAGCATCTGACAAGCTCATCTGACTTGTGATCTCCACATAGTCACGACTTGAACCCAGGGCCAGAGAGAAAACAATGGAGTGCAAAGGATCTCCGACTATCGCCTCCACCCTGCCCCTCACCACACACACTCACTCATGCACAACCTGTCAGGCTGATGATTTTCACACACTTCCCTCTTCTCCTTTTGCTAGTCTGGGGCCAGGCCTGGATCACGAGAATTAATAAATTCTTATTAAAACCTGCACGAGACACAGTCCCGCTGAAAGTGCCACGGAAGGTTAATTAGCAAGGATGAGCTGAAACTTTTGCTCATGTTTCTGACTCACTTAATCTTGTGAGAAGCCAGCAAGCTGACATATTCTGCCTCCGAAGGCGCCAGCACGAGCAGGCTGCTCCCGCGGCAGCCGATGCGCGCCGTCCTCCCGATCCGGTGGATGTATTCCGCAGGTGAAGCTGGAGCGTTGTACTTCAGGAAGGGGAAAAGAGGAATTAACAGGATGTTAATTAGAAAGCAGATACCCAGCCAGCTCACCTGGAACAAAAGGCACACCCCACACGCTGCACCTCCCAAGGAGTTGGGCTGTTTGTAGCACGCCTCATCCCCGCAATCACTCAGCCCCTCAGCTGCCGCAGCTTTTTGACATGTGGATGTGACATGTTGGCCAACTTTCAGATAATAGGATAGTTTCCCCATCTCAGTGTCTCTCTCTTGTCTTTTACATTTTATTTCTATACAGAAACCTGTTTGCTTCCCCTAAAAAAAAAAAATCCTAATCAAATCTCACACCAAAGAGTGCCCAGGACTGCCCACATGGAGCAGGGAGCTGCCTGCTCTGCATTTGGGAGAAAAACCACAAAATAAAAAAAAATTGATGCCAATTTTGAGTTGGGCTAAATTGCTTTGTTTGGATGAAAGCAAATCATAGCTGGTTACAGGGTAGAATAAATCTAAGAGAGAGGAGGGAGTGCTTTCAGCAGTCTATGATACAGGTAGCAATTGTCTTCCCCTGTCCAACTACCAGGCACCATGAAAATGTTCCTTAAAGACCCCCCAAATAGAGCAGTGCCTCTCATTTACTTCACTGGGAATCAAAACTGCCCAGCCATTTGCAAGATCTGATAAAGGGTGACACATTTCCCTCCCTTTAACCTCCCCCTATTCTTCCCCCTCCTTCCTCTCTTTCCTGGAAAAAATGAACAAGCACAGAGATACTGCTCAGAAATGAGCCCTCAGCAGTTTAACTGGAAAAAACCCAACAACCAAAGCCCACTCTAGTGTTTATACCTGTGCCCTCTGGCAAAGTTTCTACTGGCTAGAGGTGTGAGTAAGATGCTGTGAGCAATCTAATTGCTCCCTGCAGGTCCTTGCTCTTGGACACAGCTCTCAGGACAGCTGAGATTTCGCCTTCTGGACACACAGAAGTCTCCCAGGGCTTTAGGTAATTTGCACTGCGTTCTAATACTGGCAACTATATCTTTGGTTAAATTATATTAATATACAGATCTGGGAATTAAAGACTTCACTTCCACAGCCTTCTCCAACTAGCTGGCTGCTACAAAATCATTCTTTTTTTTGAAAAAACACAAAAATCAAATCAAATTTGTTACCTAAAGGGATGAGGTAGAAATTAAAAAGCTTTGTTGAGGCTCTGTGCCCTGTTCCTTTTACCCAGGTGTCGCTTGATACATGTGAATCTCTGGATCAGTTTTTCCTCTATTCAACTAACCTTTTTTTAATTATAAATCTTTTATAGAAATGAAATCTGTCTCATGCTCTCAGCCTCGTCTTTGAAACGACAGGCTGCTATTTTTAAGGTTCAATCCATCTTCTTTTGTTTCTATTTTTTTTCCTTAGGACTATATTTCTGTCAACAGCAATGCAGCAGTATGGGGTTTTATTGGGCTTGTTTTTTTCAGGGAAAGTCTGAACCATGCAGTTCTACTGGAAGCTGCATGCCTGCAGCTACTCAGCCCCAAACAAGCCAAGCCTCACTCAAAATACTCAAGTCACTGCACTGACACTACTGGGCTACTGTTTACAATTAGGAATGCACTTCAACTCCTCATGGAACTACCTCCCCAGCAAGCTCAGGAAAACAGGAACTGCATAACGTGGCCAGGATTTCATAAAATTTGGCTTCCTGGGTGAGGAAATGGAGGGTGTTTCATCTCCAGCCAGGAGAAACTGGTAACACCAGAGTTATTAAAAACAGACCAAAGCTATCATAGCAATGCTTTATCCTGGCAAAAACCAAAGCCCCAGTCCTGCAGTCAGGATCTTGCAGGTCTCCTACACATGAAGGCATCAGCAACAAGACCAGCAAACTGCAGGAAGGTTCTGGACTGAGAAGGGATTTCATCTGAGCAGGGCTGCACTTAACACACACAGAGCAAACCCACCTGTACGATCCAGGTCACTTGAGGCAGGTCCAGTCCCCGTGCTGCTACATCCTTCAAAATTAATAAGGAAATCACTTTAGTAAAAATCCTTTGGAGGCATCAGCAGAGTGAGGAGTCTTGTGGGATGGCAACTATGTCTGAAAGCAAGTGGCTATGTAAGTAGGAATTTTATGTGGCTAATTTGGGGAGAGATGGACTGAAGGTCAGAAATAATACTGAGGGTTTAAAATGCAAGGACTGTTAGCAGACTTATGCCATCAGAACAATCCACTACTATGGCCCAAGGCCTGGAGGATACAAACACCTATTTCAGGATGGTGGTGTTGAATTACAGCATTTTGCTACAACCCCTTTGCATTATATCTGAAAGAATCCACTGTGTAAATGGTAGTGATACCTTTGGTTCTTCAGTTTGTTTCTCTGATGAAAAGAGAAACATGGTGCTCATGGGCACCCACTACCCACAGAGAGGCAGAATTAAATCTCTGAAAGGCAGCACTAGTTCTAAGCACACCTTTCTCCACAGCAAATCTAAATACTAAAACCAGGCTGCTTATGATGAAAAGGAAAAAAAACAGGTCAATGGTCAAGAATCCCTAGCCTTGGTTGGAATGTCCAAAGATACACTGGTCTCTACCTACAAATAATTAATTGTTTCCTAGGTGATGGTCTGAAGTTGAGGAGCAGATGACTTGCAGGTCATCTGGCCCTAAAATAAAAGGCCAATAAACAATTTAGCAGAATCTGCAGGATGCGGGAGCACAGCTCAAGGAGAGGGGACTTCAGCTATGCCTTAGATTTGCACCAGTCTGACTTTGATTTGGAGAAACAAAATACAGCCATGAAGAAAAGAGTCTGAAGCTGCTGTCAAGGTGTTATTTGATGTGCCAGCTGGTGAGAAAACCCATCAACTTGGAGAAGGACTTGAATGAGACCCTTTAGTTATCCACAGCCAGCATAGCTCCAAAAACATACCCCTTCCAAAAGAAAGGAGCGTTTAAATACCGTCCAAAACAGAGAGTGCAAACACATTTCAATCTCCCTTCTTGATTTTCTGTTCATTAGTAATGTCCTCACATACTCCTTGGATTTCACATTCACCAGGCACAATAGCAGAGCAGGTGTGCAGATTTAACTCTGTTAGGAAATGTTTTGCAACACATGTATCTTTTAGCTAGTTGCAAAGTAGAATATATTAAGGACGTAAGCAGGAGCTTAATGTACTAAAAATGTGTCAGCCACCCACTGAAGTGTTTTCATGCAACTCTCACACACGTTAAAAGAATGGGAAGCTGATGTTTTGGCAGCAAAGGCCTTCCCATAAGCACTAACCAGGCTGTTTTGTGGCTCCAACTGCAGTAAAAGAGGAGACACTTTCCACAGCGCCCACTCCGAAATAATGCACGCTCGCGCTCCAACACGCTCATTAAGGAGTGACTTGTTCCCAGAGTCAGAATGAACAGATGTACAAAAAGCCATTTAAAGGAGAGGTTGGAGAAAATAAATCAAGGCAAGTTGGGAAGCGTGTACAGCAGTTACCAGGATAACAAGACTATAAACTCTACAGCACGATCAGACAGCAGCGCTGACGGCTGATTCTGAGCTGGCTGGCTCTGTTCTTCCATGCTGACAAGGCTTTGGTCTTTTCCTTTACTGTGCTCTTCCTCACACCCAGGAGCTGAGGAAAGGCTGCCTGAGGAGAGGGCTCTGACCTTGGGACAGGGCAGTTTCCCCAAAATAAACCAACAACCAAGACACCCCTGTGGTCTGGAGTATCTCTAACGTGAGAAGGAGTGGACAGCATGGGCAGGAGACATCCCTTCCATCCATCCAGATTCTTTCACTACCCTTCCATAATTTTCTCAGTATCTTAGTTTGAAAAATCACTGCTACAGTCAGAATTTTCATGTGCATTTGCCCAAGCTGAAAAGGTTCACCAAAAGCCTCCTAAATAGCCAGGGAGAACATTTTAGGAGAAGGCTTTCTCCCATCACCAGCCTTGCATTCACAATCGCTTTCACAGTGCCACCAACTCCACTCAGTTGTTACTGACACACAGCAGCAGCTACTCTCCTGGGGGTTCCCTTGGCTCTCTTTCACAGGTCTCTTGGGATTTACTGGTAATTGGAGTGTTTTGCAAACTCGCAAAGATTCCTCAGTATCAGTCCACCTGTGTCTCCTTGAGCTCCTTTTCCTCAAAGACCCTGGCAGAGAGTAGCAAGGTAGGACTTTTTAGGGTAAAAAGTTTGAGTTGATTTGTTTTCCTCTGCTGGCAGAGCCCGTGAGTTTCAACTTCTCAGAATTTTAGAAAAATATCTGTGGGTCACCTTTCCAGGAGAGAGAACACAGCTCAACCAACAACCATCCAGTTTTACAGTTATTCCACACTGAAGCACTAACCTGCTGCCAGTACTTTCAAGAAGCCCATGAGATTTTCAATGTACCACTCTCTTTTCCACTGCCTCAGATGGCACTGCCCCTTCCATGTGTGACCTCACATCATCATTCCTTAATTACAGAGAAATCAAGGATATGACACCTTAGAAGGTCATGCAGCCTCCTTTCCATGGGCAAGGGAAGGGCCAAATCTTTAGTGACCATCTCATGGGAGCAAAAGAAAAAAAAACCAATAACCTACACCAGCGCAATTTTAAAGAACGCCCAGATGCCAAGCAAACATGATAACCTGAAGCCTTAACCACGTTCCTGCCCAGATCCCAACTGCAAGGCACACAAGGGCACAGGATCAAGGAACAAAATTCACCTGAGGGATGCTAGAAAGGTTGAAATTTCTGCTTTGAACAATTCATGTCACCAGCCTGTGCTCGTGGTTGTGGGGTACAGGCGTGAGTCCAAGAGATTGGGGTAAAAAGAATGGGTGCCAGGGAATGGGGTGCAGGGTGGGTGCCAGGTAATGAAGGGCAAAAAGGCCACGCCGAAAGCAAGTCCTGTCCCTGCACAAGATCAGAACCAACAGGGCCACAAAAGTTTTGCAAGGGCCTTGGTTTGCTCAGTCCCTCTCACACAATCTAATTAGGGCAAAGGAAATTGCTAAAGTTGCTTTTGAAAGACACTCAATGGTGAGGTCTTGAAGGCCCTGAGCTTGACAATTGGCTGCCTACATGAGGCCTAGAAGTACAGATGGAAGGCAGCTTGCTCAGGTGCCAGGCTGTCAGTTGGATTAAAATGACTCATTTATTTACCAAAGAACCTCACAAAGTGCTTTAGCTAACAGGCAGAGAGGGCCTAACGGCTCTCCAAGCTGGGGAAGAAGCTCTCGCGCCTTCCCGGCCTGCCAAAAGTCATTACTGCCGAGTGTGGAAAGCCATCAGCAGGGTAGAGACCCCCGTCGGCAGGGTGACAGATTGGGCTGCGTAATCAGAGGAGGAAGGGGAGAGCACAGAAGCTGTCAGAGGCGAAAGCTCTTGGCTGGGGCCGCCAGAAAACTGGCAAGATGAGTTAGCGTGACTGAGTAAACAGCAAACAATCTCCAAATGATCTTTCCACCCTCCCTGGAAGAGATGAACTTGTTTAAAAGGCACATCCCAAAGGAAGCAGCTAAGAACTTTCAGTGAAGGAGAGAGAAATAAATCTGGATGAGACCCTCTGAGATACATGGCCCTTCTTTATTTTCTTGTCTGCCAGCTTATATTGTCTGGCAAAAATATTTTATGGACTATATTAATATACATATGACATAGAGCAAATTAATAAAAGGAACAGCAGGTCCCATTGCTTACTAGAGCGGAAAGATGGGTGGAGAACATGGCATAAGGGACAAGGGAAGGACAGCAACATTATTTGTGTTGCTCTTTTTTGAGCCAGGTTTCAAAATTTTGTGGGCACAAAACATGATTTCGCAGAAAAAAGAACAGAACCACCTTTCTGCAGAATTTTTTTTTTTTTGCTGACATGGAGAAGAGTGTCAGAAAAAGCAATGCCCTTAGAGGCAGGAGGTGGTCACAGAGCCTGGCTGCCCTTTGGACATCTGCGTTGGGGAGGCACCTGTAATGTGGGACTGGTGCAAAGTGTATCTCTATATTAAGGTGTCCATATGGTCCCCATTACTGTGGTAACAGGCCACCTCCTGCTTTCAATGCACTTGTCCTCCCAACATCTCTGTAAGATGGAACTGTGCTACTTTCCCCATTTTACAGATGGGGAGTTGAAGCACAGGGAGATTTTGGACTCAGACACTCAACTCACCGTGCTTAACGTGCTGACCATGTGCCAGCTGAGCCAGAGTCACCAGCACCGGCAGGAGCTGCATCCCTGCCTTGCAGGAAAGGCAAAGTGCCTTAGATTGAAGAGGAGGAGGGTTACAATCAATGTGTTACCTTACACCACCCTCGTCATGGCAATCCAGGTTACTCCACATTATCTCTCATTTATGACCATTCCCTCCCATTCCTGACAGGTCAGGAGCAAACCCACAACTGTTACTGCTCAACTCACACGGCTACTTGCCTTGTCACCCCAACTCCACGTTCACCTGCACAGTCTGTGGCACAGCAGGGAATCCAACCACATCTCAAGAGGGGAATCTCATCCACTGAGATTTCTTTATCCAAATTCTTCTTCCTACCTTGTTAACAGTTGCATATTTCCTGACAAAACTTCTCCTGGCAGGCTGCATTTTCCCATCAAACCTTCTCACCCAGGAACTGATAGCCCAGTGATTGCAATGGTTTTGCTTTCTCTTTGTCTAAAACTGAGCATTTACCTTCTTTCCAAACCCATTAAGTTGGAATTTCAAAGACAAGATCCCTACCTGACATTTCTCTGTTATACGTGCATCAAGGGTGACAAAGTTTAGCTATTTATTTTTCAGAATTTACCAAACACTTTATATCTTCAAAACAATCTACACCACTCAATGATTTAAACTCTACTCTCCTCCCTAGTTCTGACACTCATGTTATTACCTATGTATACAAGGAAACCAAAATGCAAAGATGCATTTTGACCTTGGCCAAATCACTGAAAGGTTGTACACACAAAAAGCAGGACCAGAAGGTAACAAGTAGAATTTAACAAGTGACATAATACCTAATTTGGCAATGCTAAATCAAACACTCGTATATACATGGCACTCCTAGTTTGAACTGGGGGCAGAAAAAAGGAAAAATTCAGCCCCCCACACTCTGAAAAAATTGCAACTGGTTTCCTTTAAGAACAACATGCAGCAAGAACAGGAGTCATTTCAGAGCTGGAGAGGGTTTCTCAGCTCTAATTACTCCCGATCGCTGTAATTTACAGGTTTGCAGTGGGTAGAAATCGCCAAGATTCACACGTTTTCAGATCAACAGCTGCCACTATTAGAGAGCAAATCGTGCAGCCTTCTGCACCACTGCAGCAGCCTGAGGCCCTGGCAGGTCAGAAGCAAGAGGCAAAGGTGCTACCACAACCCAAGGGTGCCAGCAAACTTCAGCTGAGAACAAGAATTTTGCCCTCAGCACCCTTGGAAGGAGCTTGAAGGGCACAAGGTGAGGAGGGCAGCAGAGCATGTGCTTTTCCTTCTCTGGTTGGGCTCCCCTTTCCACCTCTGCAGGTGGTTGTTTTTAACCTTGGGGTAGTTGTTAAGATGGGAAATACCACATTCCATCTGATTTTCCTGGCAGTTCCAGGGTACACTACAAATCAGGACTGCATTCTACTGGATACATGTAGGGGTCAAGGTTCCAGCTTCAAAGGAACAGATTTTTCCAGACATAAGACCATGCAAAATACCTGATGGTCTCTAATGTAAGACATACATTCTTCCTGTATTTGGTAACTCAGCAAAAGTTCATATTCATAGTTTGCAAAGAAGGCCCCAGTCCTTACTGAACATGTGAGATGTAGGAATAGGAGCTGACTTTCCTCAAGGTCAGACAGTGAGCTGGAATTAGAGCTCAGTGCCAATTGCTCTGGTTAGCCTTAGGGATCAGACAGGTCCATTAGTGTGGAGCTGCAAAGGGACTCCAAGTTACTCACAGTGCAAAGCAAGATGCCAGTCTTGGATTTTAGGAATTCCTGGAAGACCTCTGTCCTTTCCTAGAAGATTGAAAAGGAAGAATTAAAAGATTGCTTATGCACATTACAATCAAACACAAAGCAAATTAGCTAAGGTAATAATTTAGCTGAGTCTTGTTCACTTAGATCATGTACAGATTCAAAAGCAAAGGAATTGGCCTCACAAGTGCCAGTCAGACTCTGCCTGCAAATGGAAAAATCTGTGGCACACAGGTGTGATCCCAGGTAGGAAGGCAGTGTCTAGGGAAGCCTGGATGCATTTGGGCAAATCAGAGCAGCCAACACCTCCACAGTTTGCACAGAAGCACAGCCTGTGTGTGCCAGAAAACAGGAACTGTTTTACATGGAGAGGGGATCCACAAAGGATTAGGCAGCACCAACAGAAGCACTGGCACACTTTATGGGTAAGACAGGCTTTTGTGGAAACAAGCAAAGCTGGGCATGTTCACTGCTGTCTGTCCAGTCACACGATGGGCAGGATAAGCCCATTTTGTTGACACAGTGATATAATCACATCACAAGAGATCAGCCTCATCATGTGCCCAATGGGGCATGCACACAGCCACTGCTCTGACTCTGGAATTACTGAGTGTCAGGGATGCTCAGCTGCACAGTGAACTGCTGTGGGACAAGGCTTCAAAGTAACAGGGCAGGAGAGATGGCCAGAAATCCCTGCCCAAGAAGAAAGGAGGCACACTCCCACGCCTTTCCCTTGTACTGGCAAAGGCCACCAGTGGGGCTGGATGACACTGGGACTGAGGCTGCTCCTTCCAGCAGGGTCAGAGGCAGGTGCTCTCCAGCCTTGTTCCCATCTCTGCTCTGCACCACCACAACTCCTGCAGCCCCCATTCCTCACACGAGCTCAGGCCCACAGGAGCTCAGGCCCCCAGGCAGGGCTGTCCACAGCCACCAGATCCCAAATTAACCCCCCAGAAGTCTTCGAGCCATTGAAGGAAGTGCAGTAACACAGTACAGCCCCTCAGGTCCCTTCAAAGCCTCCTGCTTTGTCAGTCCCCAAACCTTCCCAAGCACATTCCAGTTATTTTAACTAACAGCTTTGGGGTGTGTTTTTTTCTTGATAAGAGCCACAAAAACTGACTCCACAACTCGCCAACGATATTTGCTATCTATGAGCACCAATAACCAAAGTTCTCAGCAGAACCTGGTCTTCACTTGCCAATACCACCTTTGCACCTACATTCCCTTTTTCTACTCACTTTCCAAAATATCCTTGTTTCCATGTTTCAAGCCCTTCCCTGGAGTTCTGGCTAGGAGCTAAGTGAATGTCCTGTTACATTGATGATATAGAACAAACCTTACACACTTGACTCCCAGCTAGAGGTGCTGTTCTAGAAAAGAAGGGAAACTTGGGCCTTGCTGACACACTGAACCCTCTGCTGACAAAAATTAAAGAAGAGAGCACGCTGTATCTTGTTGACAATGACAGCAGCCGTGCTCAGCAGTACCATATGGGATCCACAATTTAGCTCCATTAATGCTCTTAATTTGAAGACATCAAGCACTAATTACACACTGGGTACTAAAAAGGCAAAACCCTTCCCCTGGTGCCAGCTACTTAGTGGTGTTCTGTTGGCTTAACAGCTGGTCAGGGTAGAGTTGGGCCAGACCAGGCCTGCTCACTTGCTCAGGCAGGCAGGTTGAGGAAAGGCCAGACTGCAGGGACAGCAAAGCACATGTTTCTGGTCTCCACAGGATGGGAATGAGTGAGAAAAACAATGGCTCTTCACCTCTTGCTTCATCAGAAGAGCTCTATTCATTTACTGTCTCTGCTGTGCAGCTCAGAGCAGAGCAGCAGCTCTCTCCATCACAGACCAAGGGCAGGATCAGGGCCTGAACTTCCAAGGGAGTTAACTCAGCTATTGAGAGAAACTCTGCAGTGGCAGTTCATCTGACACTCTCCTCCTGGCCTCTCAGCCCTCTGTAGCAAGGTCCAAGCTCTCCACTCAGGCCTATCTGGCTAAAACATATACCTGTTTTGGGGTAATCCCTGTCACAATGCTATTTTTCCATGCCAGGGAAAACAGTGGTCTGTCGAGACACTGCTCTTCAAAACCAAAGCCAAACTGTTCCAGCCTCCTTTAATGGGGGCAACTTATCAGATAATAATGTTTTGGGGCTTGGATAAGGTTTTCCTTTGGCATTAAAAGTCTGTCTTGACTGCATGAGAGAAGCACAGAGACATAAATGGTTTAGTGCACCCTCTGGGAATAGGGAATGGCTGCTCTGCCTGCTGAAATAACACTTTGCCTCTTCAGGTGCGTTTTTCAGATGCAGCTACCAAGGTACTTTCCAGAAATGGGACAATATCCTTATTCTCATTAGCAGATGGAAGACTGAGGCCCCTAGAGGTGGAATGACTCTCTGTCCTCTCCTCTGCCCTCCTCCCCAAAATAGCCACATAATAAATCACGGGGAACAAGGAATAGAACTGCAGATCCTGACGTTTTGAGAGTGCTTACTTCCTGTTCCATGTCGCCGTGCAGACGCAGAAACCGTAAGCTCACAGAGGAGATGGATGAATGTCCAGGTTGTTCTGACTCTGACCCTCCTGAAAGGACTTCAACAAGGAGCTCATGGTAGAACTCCACTTGTTCACAGCTGGAGAAAAAGATGATCATCTTGTGGCGCTTTTCAAACTGCAAGAAGAACAAGAGAATTGCACATGACCACTTCCAAAGGCCTCTCCCAGTTCCCTGACCATGAAAAGATCCAGATGATTTACACTTCTAGAGATATAATTATCTGGGAAAGGAATATAGAGTCTGACACCAAACAGTCAGTCCACAACCGAAGAATGAGTCCATGCTGCACAGGGATCTCCCTACCAGCATGAAAGACACAAGAGCACCTCAGCTCTCCTGTGGTTCAAGATGCACTTCAAAGCCCTGGATCTAATCCATGCTATCCTCGACAGAGGAACAGATAAAGGAGTTGGAAAGGGCAAAGGGCTACTTAGTAATATAAATGCAAACAGAGTCTCACCTTGCATTTCTGCAGGATAAAAGCTGCTAACGTGACAAGCCTCAGTTTGCTGGGGACCATCATGACATACTGCTGGAGAGTCTCTGGAACAGCAAAGTTTTCCTGCTCCATGCAGTTCAATGAACTGCTGGCTTCCCTATCTGTTTGTGATGCTGGTTCAGGCACCTGCTGGATTTCATCTGCTATGGAAATGCTGACAGGATCATTCAAGCTGATATCGGCCAGGCGGGTCACTCCTAAACCACAGAAAACGAGAGCTCTGTCAGGCTCAGTCTGGGCTGGCATGATGCACTCACAGAAAAAAAAACAACTAGTACCATCCAGTGGAAAAGAGTGGAGGGCAAGAACCCAGTGAGCCACCCTCAGACATTGACAGAACCCCCTGACAAACCACAGCCTTTTTAGGGCTTACCAGGCCTAGCTGCCGTGGACTCCACCAGAACCTTGACAGGACACTACTTCAGCTGACTGTGCTACTTTAGAGTACATAAATGTCTTTATGGACAGGCAGCATTTGGCAGGCCTGCTTTTAAATGTGTGTGGAAAAATCCCAGCAGATCTTCGCTCTGTCAAGAGGGCAAGGAGTCAGAAGGCCTGGTTCAGTTCCTGCCACAGCAGCTGACTGTTTGTATGGTACAGAGTAAAGCACACAGCAGCTCTCTTGCCATTAGCTTTTTGCCTTAATTCTGCATTTGTGAAGCCAACAAATGAACTTTCAGGTTCATGGTGACTTTGCAATTTGGGAGACATATGTGGTACCTACACTGACAGAAATTCCAGTAATGAAGGAATTTCCATGGGCCAAAGAAATCAACAGAAATTAACAGGAAATTATTTCTACTCCTGCAAAGGGCTTCAGACTGGGCTGTAATAGAAGCAGACTCAACCAACTATTCTGCAGTTGCCTGTGCATTATTCAGCTACAAGAGCCCCCATCTGAACATAACCCACCTTCAGTGAGGGTGGCTGAGAGCAGCACATTCTGACGTGTTTCTCTCTCAGCATTTAAAGCATTAAGTATCACAGCCACATCCTTCTCGAAGCCCAGGTCCAGAATCCTACAGAAACAGCAGAGATGGTTAAAAGTGCTGTAGGAAGGAGAAAGTCTTAATGCTGCATGACATCTTTGCAATGAATAATTGTCCAACAATCTGTCCAAAGTGGGTATTTCATCCTAATCCCAGACATCTGGTGCTTGGCTGAGGCCACTGAGCATGAATGGATTAAGATCACACTCTCCCTCATACCTTTTTTTTTTTTTTAATTTAGTGAATTATGATGCAGAGGGTATTAAAATAATTTCCCACTTGGAAGTTTACCTGTCTGCTTCATCAATAATCAGCCACTGAGTGCGACGGAAATGAATACATTCTGTGGACTTGATGTGATCAACCAGGCGGCCAGGGGTGGAAATGAGGATATTTATCCCTTTCCGTAATCTGTGCAGATTTAAAGACAAAGAATAAAACCCAGGTAAGAGAAAGAAAAGAAAGAAAAAACAACACCATGCAGGTTAGCATGAAATAAGCCCCAGAGTGAGAAACTGGAACCTACAGAGAGAAAGAGTGGCACAGTAAAATCAGGGACAGCACTTTCTCACTGATAAAAAGTAATTTTTTTTTCGCCCAGCTAGTATTTATCCTTGATCATCACTGATAGCCTGATACTCAGAGGCATACTCAGTGCTAAGGACAGGGTGAAAAGAAATATTAATAATTAAAAAAAAAAATCTAACACACCCCAGGCTAGGTTTTCTTTTCTAATGGAGTACTTATTTTACTGTCAAGAGTAAACTTCTTTTTGTGTATGCTTATAGAGAAATGAAAATTCCATTCTGGATTACCAGCTTACAATCCAATTCTTGAAAAGGGGAAAGAAAGGCATTTTTAACACCAGGAAATCTCTTCTCCAGAAAGCAATTTCCCCCATAACAAATACAACTGGTGGTAAGCAAATACAGATGTTTGTCGGGAGAGAGAAAAAAAAATACTGCCACAAGAAATCATCTCCTCACAAGGTTCATCAACATTTTAGAAACAGATTCAACTGGGGGAAGTGAATGCTTCCTGCTGACCCAGTCACTGTGCCTGTGTAAGATGCAGGGGATCACAGCTTGATCCAAGCTCACCATCCTCCCTCCCTCTCTGAAGAGTAGCAGATACAGTCTGCAGAGCAGAAGGACCCAAAATACAATTTAAGAAGCTGGTTTCCTACCTGGCTTTTTCTGATTTTCTCTTTTCTCCCCCCATTAGCACTCCAGGCACAATCCAGGTAAATGGCTACAGAAAAGAAAACCAAGACCAGCAATGATTCTTCTTAATAACAAGACAAAGCCTAATAAAAAAATGATGTTTATTGGCGAAAAGACAGAGGATGGGACTGACAGCAGTGTGCATGTGATGTGATCACAGCTCCAGCACTAAAAAAAAGACATGTAAGTCTCTTTTAAAGACTTAAAAATTTATAAGATTTATAAATAATGAGGAAGTACCCTATTATTCCAAGGAAAAATGAAGAGGGGGTGGAAATATGGATCAAATAAATAAATGATTTAAACACCTTCTAGCCCAATGGTAAGATACTCTGCCCCAATTACAAGGAAAGCACTATCATTTAATGATTTTAAAAGCCTTCTCATTTCTCCAGTCATTCAGCTGGCAAAGCAGTTCCCAAGTCCTACTCCCCATCTGAAACCCATCTGTCCAGTATTAGTTTCAGTAAAACGGTCCTTGTCACCACAAGAGTTTCCATTCATAACTCAGCCTGAGACAATGAAAGGTATTTCTACAAACAAATGGCTGTGAAAATCAACTATGCTTGTTTATCAGCACATGTGCAACTAGGGTTCTATAATTAATCACTTAATTGCTCATGTAATAATTTAAAACATGCCACAGGGAAATCACATACTTCAACACATTTATCTTTAAGGGCCATACATCTTGCCAGGTGCTGGATTTCCTTAAATCTCCAGCTGAATTCACAGGAACTGAAGTTGTTTAGCTCCTTACAGGAACAAGAAGAACATAGAGCACTGAATTCTTACCTTAAGTAGTTTCTGGATTGTATCAAAACTTTGGAGTGCAAGCTATAGAAATCAACAAAAGAAAATGAGCTCTTGATAAAATCTCTCTGGACTTTAAGATGGATTACAAATCCCTATGGCTTAAACATCTGTAAATTAATCTAGTTATGTATATCAGAATTCTAAATGCATCCTTAGCTTTTCTTTTAGAAGCTGCTGATTAATTTTTACTCTTGAACAATCTTTTATTGTATTATGACCTATTAAAAAACCTCTCTACTGGCTTAGCTCCACGAGCCAGCTTTCAGGACAAGCAAGACTTCTACTGGCTTCTGTGAACGCCCTGGGGAGAAAACAAGCTACAGGCACAGAAGATTTTGCTCCAGAGGAAGAATAAAAGGGAAAATTATAGAAATTCTGAAAAAAAAAACCACTATGAAAAGGAAACACATAGGTAAATTCTCTTCTGGTAGCTCCCATTGCTCCTCACCTGACCCACTGAGTGATTGTGCCACTGGATCTTTCCATCTCTGCATTTCTTTTCTCAAAGAAGGTTATTGCTTTCATTTTATAAAGTGATACCAATTGTAATCACAGATTATATTCCAAACTACTCTCAATGGCAGCCCTTTAAATGAGCTTACACACATTTTCCTCCATGGTTAGCATTCATATGGCATCCTAAAGATGCAATAAGTTGTTGCTGTAAAAAATAGCTTCAGAGCCTTTTCCTTTCAGATAACAGAGCAGAGGATATTGCACTGCAGGCTACACAAAATATTGGACCCCAAATGAGATACCTGCAATCAACTCTCCACATGGAAGTTATTATCATTTGCAAAGCTGAATTCATTAGTTTTATTCATTCCCCCTGCACAGGTGAGGCATGGGGCCTGCACTGGGTCAGAGAGGTTCTGCAGCCTCCAAAAAGATTTCCAGCTGCTGGAGAAACTCCTGACTTATTCTGGTTGGCAGCGAACAAAAACAACACTTCTTGTGAGGGCAAGATCTGAACAAAAGGGCTGAGAAGTGTTTTCTAGTGTGGGGAACTCTGGTGGACTCACATCCCCAAAAATCAACGTTCAAACAGACTGAGAAAGGAGAAGCACCTACCTCCCTGGTTGGGACGAGCACGAGCGCGTAGGGGCCATCACTGCGCTGCAAACACACAAGAGCAGGGCTCTGAGAGAAGGCAGCACTGAACAGAGCCCTTCCACTCCCTCCCTGCTCTCAGCCAGCACAGAAGGCTCTGCAGGGCTTTACTGCAAGTTTGTACACGACATTTTAAGGTATTTCTGCCCCACAGCTTTTAAAAAATCAAGTTTTTCACGTATCAGTCCCGCATTGCCTTCTCCTCCCAGCTGAGAAAGCTGCTCACAGCCAAACCCAGCATTTTATTGCACACACATGTTGTTTCATTCCTGTGCTCCTGAGCTGCAGGGATGCTCTCCTGTTGGATGCACAACAACCTGTAGACAGCAGCTGCAGGGAGTGACAATCCAGGATGGGCTGGAAATGCTTCAATCCTTCCATCAGGATGATCTCTTTCCATAAAATGCACAAGATCTACAGCAGCATTTTCTGGTGTATGATCCAAATGGGGAGCAATTACCCAGTCCCACTCCATGCCAAAGATTAAAAACTTAGTCCCCCTAAAGACATGGCAGTAATCATTGTTTTCAGTTCTCCCAGCTTGCAGACCACTTCTTCTGCTCTCTACCTTTTCCACACGTGATAATTTAGCCCATTTCCAATTTATCCTGCTGCATGGAGCAATGGGGAATGGCTAACATTGATCTTGTACCATCCATTTCTCAACAGAACTGGAAAATCCTATCTGTCACATGTACAAATAAAGGGGAGTGTGGACTGCTTGTATGAAAAAGAGACAGTAATGACTACAAGAGCTGGATTTTATTTTTATTAATTTTAGTATCAAAAGCAAATATATTTAGTGCTGTTGGACCTACCTGTATTTTGGATTCCATTCCTTGCAAACACTGCACAAGAGGAATCCCATAGGCAAGAGTTTTACCTTTTTGAAAGGAAGAAAATAAGAAAACTTTCCATTAAAAAAAAAAAAGGTAGCAATTTACAGAACTCCAGCAAACCAAAGCACCATTTGTCCCACCATTCTTAAACTGCAATCAGTCTGGAAAAGTTTCTTTTAAGTAGGAAATTTCCAGAATGGAAGATTGACAGGCAATTCAATAAAGAGTCAATTAGAAAAGAGAGGTGGTGGTCTCCCACTAAGATCTACCTAAATAAATGCAGTTAAAACACCCTAAGGAAGGACAATGACAGTTCAACACTGACCTGAACCAGTCTGGGATCTCACCAGGGCATCTCTGCCTTGCAGGAGCACAGGAATGGTTTGCTTCTGAACACTGGGTAACAAACAAAGCAGGGCAGGAAATGCAGATGCAACACAGGATAGAATTCCAAGATTTTAACACACAGTGACTGTCTCAAAATTCTTCAGCCCAAATTCCTTTCACTCATGTCTTCTGTGCAGCTACATCAGCTGAGGTGACTTCTAAGCAAAGCCACTGGATAGACATCAGATGTGATAAATCCAAAGCAGATGGGTTTATGATTCAAATACCAAAGTAGAATGCAGGACTCCCTGCAAACCCAGTATTAAACACAACAGTGGTACTGTGGTCTTCACAAGCTAATTACATAAAATAATCACAGGTGATTGGCTTTTAGGGGTAAACGACAAAGTTTTGATATTGATTTGCTTACCTGGTCATGCTACATATGTTTAGGACAGTGTTTATTGTGGAGATCTAGAAAGACAATAAAGAGAAATAAAGGTTTTATTGTCAAACTGTTCCTTTTGTTACTCTTGTACTGCTAAGACAAACAAAACCAAGAAGACTGAGGTTTATTCTCTGCATAACTGGTCCATAAAATTCCCATGCCCTCAAAATACTTAGTTAATCAGAATTACACTACTGCTGGCTTTCTGTGAGTTTTTTTGATATTTTTTGATATTACCCACTGCAGACAGTGAAGAGGGCCAGGACTGTGCCTGAGAACAGGTCAGGGCATGGACCAGCACCTTGAAATCAGGTAAAGTATTCAGGTCACCACAAATAAAGGCTCTCTGACCTGCCCCCCACCCAAAAATCCATGCAGCCTTCCTGCCACTCACCAGATGTGGGTGGAGGTCCAGCTGGCTGAAGGAATCTGTAGTGAACACATTTTCTTGCACCTGCTGCACTTCTTTTCTGAGTTAGGGAAAACAAAACCAAAACACACAGTGGAGTTAAAAACGATCCAACAGCATTCTACAAAATCAGCAATGAAACTTCATCTACCAAGCAACTGCTCTGCCAAGCAAGGGCAAGAATTCAAGACACTGAATTTCAAGGCATTTTCCCTTCCCCTTTGTCTAAAATACCTGTGAATTTCTGGGATGTCTGGGTTGTTTTTAAACAGGCTGGACGTCTTAATGAAAGGTTTGTTCTTCTTGCTTTCATTCTGTTTGTCAGTCAACTGCTTTTTAGGAACAGGTTTTTGTGGTGAGCTTCCCTCCTCCCTCCTGTCAGCCTCCGTGGCACCCTTCCTGAAGGTGTTTATGGATAATTTACGTTTGCGTTTCACAGGTGGGTTTCCAAGGGGTGACTGGAGCTTCCTTTTCAGAGCACCAGATTGCTTTAAAGTGAACAAACAAACCAGGGTCAGCAGACATCACACACAAACATCAGCCCACAGCACAGCCTTATTTTTGGAATCTTCCACTCCCTGACTAAAGAAATCAAAGTCGGTTTCTGCAGCTACACAACTCCAACAGATCCACCACCGCGCCTGAGACTTCTGACACTGCTGAAATGCCAAGAGCAATCTGAAGCCAAAATGCTCATCCCTAAAGGATTTCATTCAACTTCTGCAGTGACTGGGCACAACGTGCTTTAAAAACGTCTCTCAAAAGAATTTTAAAGCCTCTGCAGACAAAGCAGAGGACTGGGAGAGCATCACCCACAGCCCGTCAAAGGTAAGGCGATAAGGCAGGGCAGCGCTGTCTGCCCGACCGCCTCCCGGGGAGCCACCTGCGAGCCCCGGTGAGAATCATTCCCGGCTTGGGCCGGGGGGAAGCCAAAAGCTCCATTTAACAACTTGTCAGACGCTACCTCCCCGCCTGGTCACGGTCCCGCCGGGTCTCGTGTTCCCGTATCCCGCAGAGTTCCGAGTCCCCTGCCCCGCAGGATCCCGTGTCCCGCAGACCCCACACTCCCCCCTCCCTTCCCCTCCGCTCGTACCCGGCCGAGGCCGCGCATCCCCACGCCCGCCGCCATGTCCCGCCCGCTCCTCCGCAGGGCCCCGGGGCTGCCTCACATCCGGCCCGGCCCGTGAGGGCGGCGCGGCGGCGGATGCGGAGCCTCCCCCCGAGCCCGGAG
>VWYI01048534.1:0-44000 GCA_013399455.1 Anthoscopus minutus
CCTTGCGTGCTTTTAGCTACTTACTATTATTTGAAAGTAGAATCTTAAAACCCATTCTCTTAGTAACCTTGTTCTTCTTTCTGTAACTCAATTAATTTGTGACACCTAGGCTAAAATGTGTTTCCGATGTCAGTAACTTGTGACACAGATGCAGTTAAATGGGGTAGCCTGAAAACTCCAGCTACATTAAAGGGAGAACAAAATTGCAAATGCATGACACGGTACCTTAGAGAGAACAAAATGTTACTGATCCAGCAGTTTACCCTAAGTGTTCTAATGCAGAGGAATGTTTTCTAGTGACAGGTACTTGGACTCCTGAGAGGACTGTAAGTTGCAAGGCTGGATTTATTAGAGTTGGAGATAAAATTTTGCACAAGCTTGAACTTGCATTTTTTTCCCCTAACGTTGAGATCTAATAGAAATGGAAGTTAAATATGGTTAAGATGGACAGAAAGATGCAGTATGAGATGCCACACATCGTCCTACGTACAATCTTTATGCAGAATCCTTGTTCATGATCTAGCATGCAAACATTGAGCTGTGGTCTGTGACTATTTTTGTAATCACACGCTTTCTTTTTCAGAGCTTGGACTGGACTCTGGTACAGCATGCACCACAACTGTACAGAAATGCATGTAAATTTTTTTTTAAAAAATTTTGTTTCGGAAATTGCAATGAAAAAAATCAGGATTACCTGTTCCTGCCTCTACTATAGAACTCCTATGTATCAACCTAATTACTCCAATCAAAGTTCTCCTAATTTTCTAATGTCTGTTGCCTTCTGATTTGAAGGCAAGACGACCTGGTTCAGAGAACAGCACGGTGCCTCGGTTCTGTCCGAGTCACTCGGTCCAAAGACACACTGACACCAATGTGGTGGATGGTCAAATGGCGTTTATTACCTTACCTCGTGGAACTAAGTCAAGAGGGCTTCGCTACGTCAGAGGGGGATGGTAAAGCCAGGTAGGGTTGGTAAGGATGGAAAACTACTGGGATTAGGAGGGGTTACATGCCATTGGGGGTGATTGCATATCACAGGTGAGGGGGGAAGGGTTCCTGCTGCTTTCCGTCACATCCCGAGATCTTCCGTGCCGCCTGTCCCTGTCTACCACAAATGTCAAATATTTGCATAGTAGTTCTAGGCAGCTGAAACACTGAGCACTTCCAAGCTGCAGCTGAAGTTTGCTATATGTGCCTATACATACATCCTCAGAAATGGTGCCGGTATTGATATCCAAGTTGGCTCATTTTCAATTCATTCTGATAAACCTGCAGTTCTGTTTTTTGTCATTTACATACATACAATGCATAAGTGTCTAAACATAGAATCATAGAAATGCTTGGGTAGGAAGGGACCTTAAAGACCATCTTGTTTCACACCACCTGCCATGGGCAGAGACACCTTTCACTAAATCAGATTACTCAGAGCCCCACCTAACCTGGCCTTAAACACTTTCAGGGATGGGGCATCCACAGCTTCTCTGCGTAACCTGTTCCAGTGCCTCACCAACCTCACAGCAAAGATTTTTTTCCTAATATCTAATATCTAAGCCTACTCTGTCAGTTTGATTCTGTTCCCTCTTATCCTGTCACTACATGCTCATTTTGTAGTAAGTCCCTCTCCATCTTTCCTGTAGGCTCCCTTCAGGGGCTGAAAGGCCACACTTAGGTCACCTTTGAAGCCTTCTCTTCTCTAGGCTGAACAATCCCATTTCTCTCAATCTTTCCTTGTAGGAGATGTGTTCTATCTCTCTAATTATCTTGGTGGCCTCCTCTGGACTTGCTCATGTCCTTCCTGCACTGAGACGCCAGAGCTGGATGCTGTACACATATGTGTGTGAGCTGCAGGTTTTTCAGAATGAAAAACTAATTTGGGTATCAGTAGCATTCCTGTGATAAGCACAATCTTCCCTGTCAGTTTTAAATCAATTTCTTTATGACAGGGACAGCAGAACTTGCCAGGTAGCTGGTGAGAAATGTTTGTGCCTTTGTGTTTTTTTCAGCCTTCAGAAGTGCTGGTTACTCTGCAAGTCTTAAAGGCTTTCTCTGTCAACTGAGAATGCCATACTGAGAAGGAAGAACACAACCTTATTAGAAAATTGATTAAATGTGTTTGCTTAAGACTCCCGTGTTACAGTAAGATGCCCATGTAATGACCATGGAGAAATAGTGTTATTCAGTGCAGTTAAAGTGAAACCAACAGTAGTTTAGAAAAGACATTGTAACCACTGGTCCATTACACAGCAAACATGGCAAGAATTGAATTCATTATAAAAGTATCCACCAACCAGAGAAGCAGAAAGAAAAAAATATGATGACTCTTCCTTTCCCCCCACCCCCCCTTTCAGTGTGAACAAGGTTAAAAATCATTTGTGCAAATGGATATATTTCTGGCTTGGAGCCAATGGGGGAGAGAAAGCAGTTGCTATAGATAGAATCCCAGAAGGTGTAACAGAAGTTACAGCAGGCTGTTGGAGACTGAAGTATGTCAAGAATGAGGTTAGCAATTAGTAATTTCAGAGACTTTATTTAAGTGGAGTCTGCTTACAGGTTGAGTCCACAGAATTCTAAACATGGAAGCAATTGCTGGTGTTTTTCTACTACTTGGGACTGTAAGAATAAACATTTTTGATTTACTAAGAGAAGGGCACTTCAACACACCTTTAAGGGTCCTGGCCACTTGACAGCAGCAGGCTTTAAATTCCATAGATGTAAAAGTATCCTTTCCCTGTCATTAAAACTCTCACCTCTGAAGTAACATTACCAGAGGAACTGATCTTGATCAAACACGTGTTTTATACATGGCATAATCAAATATTTTAATTAAAAACCAAGTTTACTTTCCCAATAAGATAGAATTTTTTTTGGCACAGGCACACAACAACATCACATTCTCTATTCAGACAGTACATCCATCCATCCATTATTTTTCATATAGAGAAGCATAGGGACAGGCTTTTGGCCAATCTGCCTATAGTAACAGCTACTGCTCTAATACAGTTGCTCAGCATGATCTCTAACTCCCTCTGCAACTCAGCTGGGCCTGCTCAGCACAACAAACACAACTGTACCTAACAATGATGTGTTTCTGAGGCAGTAATATCTTAACTCCTCTTAAATCACTAATGTTTTGAACACTTCACACATATTTTACAGATAAAAGGGAAAGTTGAGTACAAATAAAATATACACCATCGTCTAGGACTAGTGAAAGAAAAGGTCCTTATAGAGGTAGAGGTGTAAACCTGTGAAGCTTACAGCAGGCAAAACCAGCCATGCTCCCAAACCTCAGACTTATTTGCCTTAATAATGGTTTTCAGCAGTGTATAATTAGGGATGAATAAAATAACTCTGACAGTGGAAACCACATTTTTCAAAGCAGCAGTTTTCTTTAATTGAATTGTTGTCTTTCTTGCTGCTTCTTGAGCTAAGGTATCCAGTGGTTTACTATAAAATAAGCCTGTATACAAATGTCTTCAATTAGTGGTTATTTCAAGGAGAGTTTATGTTCTGCAGAAGAGCAAATTAATCTTTTCCTTTTTGAGATAATTGCATATTCAGGCCTCTGTGGATTATGGAAAGTGATGACAGTTTGGAGGTGACAGCTCTTTCTAAGGTGTACAATTACACAAGATACAAGGAGAAATGACCAAAAAGCTTGAAGTGGCCTCTTTTATAATACATTCTTACAAACCTTCACACAGCACTTAAAAACGTGTGAAGCTGTAACACATTACATATAACAGACACAGGCTATCATAAAGGTTTTTGTAAAGACTACAGACTAACTTAATGAATAATAAATAAGCATAAAAATGCAAAGTACTTGTTTTAATAATAAAATACTACTTTAAAGTGGATCTTTAGGCATTTGATCTGGCTGCCACCCATCTTCTTGGGAAGAATATTCTTCTTAAGATCTACAACCTGACTGTCAGGTTGCCTGCTATTTCATCAGTGTAAACTCCTCAGTCTCCACAATTTGGGCTGCTAGAAATAATTTCCATAATGTTTGCAAGAGTTAAAAGAGTTTATTTGTGCATTAATTGCACAAATATTTGTGCATTATTTCAGTTTATTTGTGCATTAATTGCAGTGGATTAGATCTCAGAAGTCTGGATTTTGTTCTTGTTTCTGTAAGTCACCCAGATGGGTAATCTGCAAGGTTGCCACTCTATTCCTCAGTTTCTTCATCTGTACAATGGGAATAATTATATTCACTAGCTTTTAAAAAACATTTCAACATATACGTAGTTAAGGATTAAGCAGTGTGGGTTATCCCTCATGAGTAACACAAAGCTGCTAATACACTGACTTATTCCCTTTCGTATTAGCATCTTTATTAAAACATTCACAAAACACTCATTTTGTCAAACAGCAACTGCAAAGTAGCTTTTATCTAGCACAAGGGTAATTAGAATAGCAGAGAAGTGATGAGGCACTATCTGGTATTTTAACGTCAAGTAACTGCAGTAGCAAAACGAGTTTCCAATTCAAGTCTGCCCTCCGCTGGCTTTAGCAGAACACTGCTAATAAATTTTGGATCAATAGTGTCTTTCTGTAATGAAGTGGAGGAACTAAATTAATAGAGGCTGATACATTCATTAATTGACTCCTTTATTCAGCATTTATAAAAAATTTGTAATAATAGTTAAAATTGTAATATTTTTTAAGTCCCACCTAAGTTCCTTGTCAGATTCATGTTTTTAAGGATTTCAAAAGCCCATTAGCATATCTATCATCCATATTAGACTTGCTGGAACTAAAATACAACATGGGAAGTAACATTCTGCATGTGGCTTTAAACAAATTTACTAGAAAAAGTACAGAAAAATATTTTGGTTTATACAATAATGACTCTACTAGATAGTGTTGTATGTATTAGTCAAGTATTAATGCCCCAAAAGAGACCAGGATCCGTCTAATCTCGTACTCTGTCACTAGAAGCAGCCTGTCCCCTTAAATACAAGAGGAAAAAAGAAGACCATTTATTACTGTGTTTATTTTAGAAAGAATTTTCCATCACAAATACCACACACAAATAACTCATCTCTAAACTCAGGACGACTCATTTTCCTTTCTATTTTTAAAGTAGGAAGGTAATTGGGGTGTGGGGAACTATCTTATTTATACTTACTCACACAGATTCAACTAGAGTGATTTCAACCCCAAGGTGACATTGGGGTATGAAATACAAAATCTGTATCATTATGTGCTCCATGATGTGATCGAGCTGAAAAGCCTCTGGTTCATGTGTCTTGTCATCTTCATGCTTCGTTACACATTACGGCATTTAATCTCTTGTGACTGCTACCTACACCTAAAATAAAGGAGTACAATATTGTTTCTTCAGATGTGTACTTAATAGACACTTGGGAAAAAAAAGAAAATATAAAAGTATTATAGAAATGCTTTTTTTTGGACCGTTTAAATGCCAGGAAGTCAGGGTCAGATTCACAGCTTGTGCCAAATGTGCCTAACAGACTTTAGAAAGCAGAACACAAGGAATTTTCACAAGTTCCTTGAATGTCCTTTGCATCTGCTAAAATTCTTACTTAAATGGTCCTCATTCAAAAATGAAACCTTTAGGTGTCCATTAAAATGTTACAAGAAGCAGAAAATGGCACACAACTAATATGCCATTATGGATTTGGGGTGGGGTTTTTGTTTGTTGATCTTTCTTACTTTCTTCCTTTCTTTCTTTCTTTTTTTTCTCTAGGCAGGAAGCTAGATCTCATTAATTACTGTAGTACCTACTGCTACAAATCGCCTTCTTAAACCGGACTCCAGCATCTAAAATTACTAAAGTGTAGTTGTTCTGCACTTCTAGGAGAATAAAGTTTGAGATTTTTAATAATCCTAACTGAAAAGCAGGGGCAGTGATTGAAACACTGATAGATATTTCCCTGAAAGCTGATTTGTTTTCTGTGCAATAGTGGAAAGAGTCTTAGATGAACTTACAAGTATGTGAATCAGACTGACAATATGTAGAGAAGACACACTAGTGTGTCTGCTTGACAGTGTTTTGATATTAGTGAAATCTGAAAACGTTTGTCTGGGCTAAATATGGCATATGACTCCACTAAAATAGACAAAGTGTGGACAGAAATGTGTATGAAAGGCAAAAGGGAAGCATTTTAAGAGACTAAATTCTATTTTAGTAGAATTGTAAAAACTTCATTAACCATGAGTTGCGCTTCATTTAATCTTGATAGCACCAGATGAGACTTGGAAAGAAAGACAAGAGCTTTCCTTGATCGCCTTCTGGTATCTAGGAAAGGCCTTCATTACTCTTCATTATGATACTAAATTAATGATTCTAATCTTCCATGTGCTGAAGATCTCAAAGAATTTTCAGTGAAATCTGAACTACTGAAATGCAAAAACTGAAGACAAATATAAACATTGATGCTTTTGTCCACATTGGTTGAATTTCCAAATTCTGAAAGGCAGATCTTGCTGGAGTATCACCTTCAGCAGGAAGCTCAGGCAGCACACCCTGACAGGGCAGAGGAGGTGTGAACTGCTCCTCCTCTTGTTACATGGTTAGGCCCTGCTGAATTAGGAATATGACAATAGGTTTGTCCTTAAGTCTCTGAAGTCAATTCACCCAAAGTGAACAATGAACATAAATTAATACCTATGTTCAGTTTAACTAAATAATTAGTTCAACATTTAGGTTTACTACGGATTATTCAGTCTGTATATATACATGACACATTTCCTTTGTTGGTTGGGCAATCTTATTCAAGATCTGAAAATACACATATTTTTACCTTTCCTTTTATGCTCTGGACTCTAATTTGCATTACAGGTTGTTAAAAACTATTGTAATGACAACATTAAAACCTGGACTATGCTGTGCTTTAAATTCTATTGAAATGAAAGTTATACTGAATTAAACTTTAATTTACACTTCAAAAAAATATCTTAGTTTCAACAAAAACCCTTCTTGTTTTAGAATTTACAACAAAAAAGGATACTGAAGGACATATACAGTAACTGAAATGACATATAATTTGTTTTACTGGGACTTAAGACAAAAGCCAGAACAAAATGGCAAAAACCCCACACAGACCTGTTTCAGATCTACCTGGCATATTTCAGCTCAGAAGTTCTTCTTGCTTTACTACATGTTTTCTCTTAGCTTGTAACCAGAGTTAATTAGTAGCTGGTTGTATGCTTTTATCTTGCAAAATCTGAGAGTGCATCCAAAAGCTCTGTTGTAAATGAAGTGGGTGTTGTGCATTTTCAAATATTTCATTGTCAGAAAAAGACAGAAAGCAGAATATGACTTATAGTTAGAATCATTATTTTTCAAATGCTGCAATTCTATATCCTGTATCAGAGAGAAATATTTCATTTTTCTCTGCAAAGACTTACATTATTAGTTATATGGTTGTTTCACCACAATACAATTTACTAAGGTTGGAATTGGTATAAAAGCAAGTATACAAAAAAAGACTTTGGAAAATCAGAATATAGTATTTGTTTTCCTCACCTTGTTTAAATCACTGTAAAAATTTGCCTAAAATAAGCATCCTTTAAGTCCATTAAAATCTTTACAGATATGTGCCATTAAAACAACATATTCTTCAGCATCAAAAAACAAAGAAAAGGTTTGCATTAATAAAATACCTTTAGAGAAAAATCTTCCTAGAGTTAACAAAACCTTTGATGCTCAACTGCTAAAAAAAGAGCTTAATTTAAAAACAATGAATGTGTATTACTTTTGGCCTCAGAAAATCCTTTTATCCATCAGATTTTTGCGTATCACTGAAAGTATGTAAGAAATCAGATTATTGTTTTCATCCTTGGCCAAGTACTGCAATCATAAAAGCATGCAATGAAGACTGTTGTATTTTTAAAAAAACTATCTATGGCAAAAGGTAGCAGAATCTCTACGTGTAACATTTAATTTTCATTATTAACTAAAGATGGGTAGAATGGAAAAGTCACGCTTCAAACAAAACAACAGTTGTGAAGCAGGTAATATTCAATTTTTAAACACATTCAACATCAACAGATCCTCTCAAAGGTCTCTAAAAGCATTTTATGAGGTTCTTTCAAGGCTGTCTCACCTCAGACTGCTGATTGTCCTTCCCTGGCCTCAGAAGCTGTAATGAAAAATGATGAGATTATAGCTAGATGTCACTACTCAGTTTTGGTTTAAGTAAATAAATTGTACAGTTACTGTATTAAATATACAAAATTATTACACTTTGCTGTTTGTTCCTGCCAATCCTGATCATTCTACTAATTTTCAGTAATTTTCAGCCAGCAGCCAAGCCCCACACAGCCACCCGCTCAGTATGCCTCACAAACATTGGGATCATGGAGAGAATCAGAAGTGTAAAACCCAGAAAATTCATGGGTTGAGATAAAGACAGTTTAATAGGGAAAGCAAAAGCTGTGCACACAAGCAAAGCAAAACAAGGAGTTAATTCACTGCTGCCCATGGGCAGGCAGGTGTTCAGCCATCCCCAGGACAGCAGGGCCCCAGCACATCTAAGAGCTACTTAGGAAGACAAATATCATCACCCCAAATGTCCCCCTCTTCTTGCTTCTTCCCCCCACCTTATGTGCAGGGCATGATGTCCCGTGGTCTGGAATCCCTTTGGTCAGCTGGGGTCACCTGTCCTGCCTGCCTCCTCACAGCCTCTCATGCACCTGCAGCCTCACCAGTGTGTCAGTACAAAATGCAGAAAAGGCCTTGGCTGTCTGTGAGCCCTGTTCAGTAGTAACAAAAACCTCTCTATATTATCAACCCTGTGTTCAGCACAATACAAAACACAGCCCCACACCAGCCACTGTGAAGAAAATTAAATCTGCCCCACCTGAAACCAGCAGAGCGTCTGGCAATATCACTTTTCTTGGAAATATCCCATCTCAGACAGTGACCAGAGTACATCCAAAAAGTATCATACAGAAATTCATATGAAGAAGATTCTTATTTGGACAGAAATTTTGATATGCATTACAGCTCTGCATTCAAAAAGCATGTTTTGAAACTATGCTAAATGCAAGAACTCAAATATACTTACCCCACAGTAATCTAGGTCTCAATAACATTCAGGAGATATTTTGTAATTCTGGTTATTTCGCACATGACCTAATTGGACAGAAAAAGTCTTTGCTGTTTTGACATTAGTACTTTCCATTTCTCTTTGTCTTTTCTGGTCTTTGTGAATGAAAACGAACATTTCCCAGATCTGTGGTACTGCAGAGAAGCATGGATTTATTAGACTAAATGAATAGGAATATTAAAATGGAATAGAAAAAACATAATGATGTTTTGCACAATAAAATCATTAGTGCACAATAAAAATAGTTCGTTTAGTCATAGCAATGAAGTGAAATAGAGTATCTAGTCAGACTATTATTTTTACTGATATCGTAAAGATTCAGCCTGCAGTGGAAATCTATTGAAGAGCTCTTCCTTATATTCTTGTGCTATTTATACAGATTTATGGTATAAACCTGAAGTTTATACCATAAACTGTATAAATATACAGTTTATACTGTAACATCTACCATGGCATATTTGAAATCTAAGTTCTTTCTAAACAGGGTCACACTTTGTTCCCAAGCAAATGAATTTAATGCAACTTCTTGTCAGTAAATCAGGAAAATCTCAAATGTGAGATTTTCAAGTGCATAATGAAGACCTACAGGGATTTCCTCAAAGTTTACAGTGATTTTTCACAGACTTCAATGCATCACTGCACTTTGTCTCCTTCCTCAGCCTGTGAGCTGCATGTACAGTTCCAAGGCTTTACTTTGTGGTTTGCTGAGATAAAGCTTCAGAGATCTGGAATTCTTTAAATTGAAAGGCACCCTTTGCACTCAAAAAGACAAATTAAAGCCATCTGATCAAGTGACATTATTTCCTTGACAATTCACCAATTCAGTCATGTCTTTAAGACTTAATCTCAATTCCCTCATTTGCCCATAAAAATGGAAATATTTAGCCATTTTACTATGAGTATTAGTGATATTTATTTGCTGTGAAAACTTGTGGAATTACTGCTAATCAAGTTAATAAAACAGTAGGGATTCATGTTCTTGTTGTCCCAGTTGAAACCTCTGCAATTTTGTTTCTGATTTTATTGTTACTGCTGATCACATGAATCTACAAGGCAAAATAAATTCAAAGAGAACTTCTTTTTTGCAAAACATTTTCAACATCTATGGTACCACTAATTTTCTTTTGTCACTCCATCAACTTGAGCTCTTGTTCTTCTTAGTTAATGGATACACCATTCCAAGTGGTTTTGTCTCCATTATCAGCCAAAAGAAAAAAATTAAATAAAATCAAAATCCTTAATGGAAGTGTTACCACAATAAATTACAAACATGAGTGCTCATAGCAAATAAAATCCTGCTTCTGTCTTCTCCAGGCAGAGTCTCCTCCATCTTACGTTTCTTTAGGAATTAAGTGCTCTCCCTTCAAAACAGCTCATTGTTTCATGCCCCATCACAGGCACATTTGCTTTTAGGGGCTAATTGTCAATATTAAAATTATGTGACTAGTGCTGTCCCATGAACTTGCAGGAAGGATGGCTGCTGCTCTCCTTTCCCCTTTGAATCAGTAGATCACAAAAGGACTGCTGAGCTTTAGACGCTCTAACATCCTAGATGACACAGAAGCCAAAGAAAGTCATGGAAAACTTCTGGAGTCAGCACAACCATTTACTAGGTTTTTTTTGTTGTCGAGGTTTTGTGCGTTTGTTGGTTGGTTGATTGGCTAGTTGAGGTCCTTTAGTGCAAATATGACATTTTGGACAGTTTGAGACTATGGATGTGTGTTATGATGAAATAAGTGCTCTTCTTATTATTTCTTTCTAAATTCTTAGTTTACAGACATGCTTTCACAGCTTCAGTATGTAAGACTATGTAAATCTTGACCAGAAACTACACAGAAGCAACACTAGTTTATTTGCATACCAAACACGCACCCTTGTGCTCTTCTAGCACTGATTTTGTTTGTGAGAAAGCTGGGAAAGTAATACTAACTTTCTTGCTATTAATTTCCTGACTTTTGTAGTTAAATCAATGAAATAACCTACAAGCTTTTAGTCAAACATTCAAACTGGCAGACATGAGAAATGAAGGCTACCAAGTTTCCGTGCTCTGAAATTTGCTCCCTGACTCAGTGTGTGAAGTAAAGAAGATCTGGTACATGTGGCACACTTTGGTGAGTATTCTTTCTCAACAACACCCACAATAACATTATATGCACTGTGTCACACATGACACTGTTGAACCAATTCTCAAAGGAGACAGAGCAACTGTTCAACCCTTCATATCACGTGATTTGTACATTCTACCTTCTGAATCCCACTTGCACTAAACTCGTAGGAAGCAAAAAATACCTTTTGAATTTTATTCCACTACAGTGGGTCATATTTTATTGCAATATTTTTTAAGACATTATTAACAAGCTGTGCACTGTAATGAACAGTTGAGTTAGTATGTTTAGGAAGAACGAGCTGTAACAGTAACCACAGTGTGAAAACAGATCTTACTTGGCCTCATCTACAAAGGAAAACCAATTTAATACAAACTGCTGAAAAATAGGTTCCTGCATGTCAAAAAAACAGGTTCAATTGTTTAAGTTCTCTTTTGAGCATGACAAGCCATTACTGATTAATTAATGTGCCTCTTGCACTACACTGGTTCAGAAGAATAAATTTGTGATTTTGTATGTTTGTACAATTCTACTTATGCATACTAATTTGAAGTTTGGCAACAGTGATATACCAAAAAAATTGAAATCCAACACAAACCTATAGATAGAAAAACTTGTGCTCTCAGTTCTCAGTTAGAATCCCAGAATTTCCCCCTCAAAGGCATATTCTTGGAAAGGTGTAAGCTCATCGTCCTATGAACTTCATATTGATGTTCATGATGAATACAGCACTGGTGCCTAACCTTTCCATAGGGATAAGCTCTAAGGAGACACTCACAAACTCTACTTGTCAGATATCATTAAATGTGTGTCAGTCATATGACTAGAAATACTGGTGTATCCCATGTTTAATGTGTATGGAAGCACAGGGCATTGGGACTGGTGTACAACACGAAAAGCTGTGCATTCTCTAATATGACTGCAGGTTTGTGACATGACCCCACCAGAATACTCTTTCATGCCCTACACTTTGATAATTCAGAGTGGCAGCCACAGGCTGCCAGAACCCCTCATGTTGTCTGCAGTTTCCTACCTGCCTGTATCTCGAAAGCAAGTAGTGAGCTAAAAGCTCCTATTTTTATCATCCTGACATGGCAGAACAGGCATCCATACATTGTAAAAGTAAATGGTATATATATCTGAATAAGTACTATTTATTATATCCCTGCTGTTATTCTTAATGTGACAAAATGGCTACAGATCTTCAATTAACTGCCACAGGCAAACCAATATATAACATGCAGGGCTTTGCTATGGGTAGCAGACATGATATAGCTTGATGGTGTTAACTGCTGCGGCTGCATTAGTAATAGCAGGAACTTGAAGACTTGCATCTGGCGTGGATCTGGCATTACAGCAAAAGGCAGGAGGCTACCTGAGAAATAATGAAAACATGTTAAAGACATGATCTGAGTCAATGGCACAGACATGCACCAAGATGTCATGTAAGCTGTGTCAAACAAACAGTAGCTTGGTGGCTAGGGCACTGCAAGGACAGACACTGCTCATTTATATGTTAAAAAAGAAAATGCCTCAGTGCTTATCTGGGTGCTGAGGTTTTTAAGGACAACAAGCTCCAAGGGCTGTACTGGCAGTTCTTAGGTATCAGGTGTCTCTCTTCCCTTATTTCCAGTCAAGAGAGTCCCTGAACTCCTTGTTTCCATGGACTGGAATCATCACACAGCCTGGTATCAAAGATAATGGAATATCCCGAGCTGGAAGGGACCCACGAGGATCAACCAAGTCCAACTCCTGTCCCTGCACAGGACACACCAAGAGTCACACCATGTGCCTAAGAGCATTGTCCAAATAATTCTTGAACTCTGTCAAGCTTGGTGCTGTGACCACTTCCCTGGGGAGCCTGTTCCAGTGCTCAACCATCCCTTGGGTGAAGCACCTTTTTCTAACACCAAGCCTACACCTTCTTTAACACAACCCCACAGAGAGGCATTTCCAGTTTCCTCCAGGAACACTTCTTATCACTCCACCTCTACCCTTCACTTACCAAAGGCACTTCCTACCCTCCAGAGGCGGAGTGTGCTCAACACCCCGAGAGCTCCGGGGAAGAACAAGCACAGGAGGGCGGCAGGACCCCAGGCGGGCAGGAAGACCCACAGCGCTTGTAGCCCCCGTGCCCCTCAGAGCCGGGCGGCCCCGCTGGGCCGATCTTGCTGCCGATCCCCCAGCCTGCGGCGCTGGAAGGCGGGCAGGACAAACCCGCCGGGGTCGCGGCAGGCAGAGACCACCAGGCGGGCAGGGAACACCGACCGGGCAGAGACCACCAGGCGGGCAGGGAACACCGACCGAGCAGAGACCACCAGGCGGGCAGAGCACACCGAGCGAGCAGAGACCACCAGGCGGGCAGAGCACACCGACCGGGCAGAGCACACCGACCGGGCAGAGACCACCAGGCGGGCAGAGCACACCGACCGGGCAGAGACCACCAGGCAGGCAGAGCACACCGAGCGAGCAGAGACCACCAGGCAGGCAGAGCACACCGACCGGGCAGAGACCACCAGGCGGGCAGAGCACACCGACCGGGCAGAGCGCCGCCTGCCGCCGCCGTGGGCACGGCCAGCCCCGGTCCCCGCCCAGCCCCGGTCCCCGCCCCGCAGCCCAGCGATGGGTCCCGCCCAGCGCACGGCACTGTTACGAGACCGGCCGCGCTCCTCCTCCTTCTCCTCCTCTTCCTCCTCCTCCTCCTCATCTCTGCCCCGCCACCGGCATGCCGAAGCTTAGCAAGGAGGCCAAGCAGCGGCTACAGCAGCTCTTCAAGGGCGGCCAGTTCGCCATCCGCTGGGGCTTCATCCCCGTAGTGCTCTATCTCGGTCAGTGCCGGGCGGGGGACGCGCGGGGGCCCTCGGCGGCCATTGCTGATGCCGGGTCTGGGGCGGCCGGCTCCGATGACCGCTCTCCGCCCCTCGGCCCGTTCGGACGCTGCCGGGGAGCGGCGGGGCCGAGAGAAGGGCCCGGGGGCCCAGGGCTGCTCCCCGCGCCGCCCGCGNTCAAGCTTGGTGCTGTGACCACTTCCCTGGGGAGCCTGTTCCAGTGCTCAACCATCCCTTGGGTGAAGCACCTTTTTCTAACACCAAGCCTACACCTTCTTTAACACAACCCCACAGAGAGGCATTTCCAGTTTCCTCCAGGAACACTTCTTATCACTCCACCTCTACCCTTCACTTACCAAAGGCACTTCCTACCCTCCAGAGGCGGAGTGTGCTCAACACCCCGAGAGCTCCGGGGAAGAACAAGCACAGGAGGGCGGCAGGACCCCAGGCGGGCAGGAAGACCCACAGCGCTTGTAGCCCCCGTGCCCCTCACAGCCGGGCGGCCCCGCTGGGCCGATCTTGCTGCCGATCCCCCAGCCTGCGGCGCTGGAAGGCGGGCAGGACAAACCCGCCGGGGTCGCGGCAGGCAGAGACCACCAGGCGGGCAGGGAACACNCTCTGCCCCGCCACCGGCATGCCGAAGCTTAGCAAGGAGGCCAAGCAGCGGCTACAGCAGCTCTTCAAGGGCGGCCAGTTCGCCATCCGCTGGGGCTTCATCCCCGTAGTGCTCTATCTCGGTCAGTGCCGGGCGGGGGACGCGCGGGGGCCCTCGGCGGCCATTGCTGATGCCGGGTCTGGGGCGGCCGGCTCCGATGACCGCTCTCCGCCCCTCGGCCCGTTCGGACGCTGCCGGGGAGCGGCGGGGCCGAGAGAAGGGCCCGGGGGCCCAGGGCTGCTCCCCGCGCCGCCCGCGGCCATTGCTGCGCATGTGCGAGGGGAGGGCGGGGTTGCCCTTGGCCCAAGTGTGAAACGGGCAAGCTTTTTGTTACAGCTGGGATTTTGTGTGAGTGTATGTTTTTTGTTTGGGTTTTTTTACCCTTTCTTTGTAAAGAACAATGTGATCCCCCCACTCTACTCGGCCCCAATGAGGCCACATCTGGAGTGCTGTGTCGAGTTCTGGGCTCCTCAGTACAGGAAGGACAAGGAGCTGCTGGAGACGGTCCAGCGCAGGGCCACGAAGATGATTGAGGGACTGAAGCATCTCTCTTATGAGGAGAGATTGCGGGTGCTGGGCCGGTTTAGTTCAGAGAAGAGAAGACTGGGAGGAGATCTCATTAAAGCATACGAGTATCTCAGAGACGATTGCCAAGATATCGGAACCAGATTCTTTAGTGCTGCCCACCTACGGAGTGGGGAGCAATGGCAATAAACTATAACACAAGATGTTCCACCTCAACATGAGGAAGAAATTCTTTGTGTTGAGGGTGGTGGAGCGCTGGAAGAGGCTGCCCAGGGAGGCCATGGAGTCTCCCTCTCTGGAGACATTCAAAACCCAGCTGGACACGTTCCTGTGTCACATGCTCTAGGTCACCCTGCCTTGGCAGAGGGGTGGACTAGAGCATCTCCAGAGGTCCCTTCCAACTTAACAATTCTGTAATAATGAGCTTTTATGCCCCTTTTCCTCCCTGGGGGCCAATCATGTGTGAGGGCCCCTCTGGGGAATGAGCAGAGCGCCAAAGCAGCCGAACAGCAAACGGGGCTGTGATTTAAACCTGTGTCTGTGACTGCCTGCTGGAGTAGTCAAGGCTGTGCTTTGTGCTCTAGGGAGTCTGTGGTGTGTACATGCTGGGAGCACTGCTTCATGGCACTAAGGGCATTGCCAGCCTCTGGCTGAGGTTGAATTTCCAGCAACGGCAATACATGTTACAGTCTCTCTCCCACCAAAAATGGTGTGGCTCCTATTTCCAAGCTGCAGTGGAATGCTAAGGGCATGCCTTGATGTTGTGCCTGGTGCCCAGGATATATTTTGCCTGCTCCTGTCATCAGGCTGGCCAGGCATCACTACCACACTCTAGTTCTCCTGCTGAGTTAGAGCTGTCCTTCTTAAAGAGCTTGACCCGCTTAGAACAGGCACATGTGCTGCAGGCCTGACACTTTTGTTCGCTTCTTTTAGGACAGGGGGACCCACGAAGTAACCCTGCAATTCATTTGGCTTACTTTCTGCTAAAACTGCTGGGCCTTTTGGGAAAAGCACCTAAAAGGCATCTGCATTGAATGCAAACATGAGGGAGGGCTGTGAGCTTGATGTATTTCCAGTCAAATCTGAGAAGTTGTTTTGATTAATTGAAGGGAATGCAGTACCTGGTTTGAAAGGCTTTGATTGTTTATAGATAACAATCTGGAAAACATTGGTCTCTTCAGCTGTTACAGAAGTGCTTTAACAACAACTACAAGCAAAAGAAGTCACTTCAAAAACTAATTAACATTATTAGATCTGAACTTTAACTGCATTTCCATTTTTAGTTTATTAGTGATTTTAAATAATTAAGTGTTGGGTGGGAATTGCAGCAGTGTTTTGTGACCTAATTTGTTGTTGAAGTTTTTTTTTATTTTGCTTCCATGACACTATCTCTGGATGTGGGAAAGATGCTCTTTTTCCTTAGTGACATCAGTGTCACATTAGTGACACTAATAAGTTACATTAGTGACATTCAAAAAGTTACTTCAAATTGTATAAAGACACCTGACTGTATTCAAAGTTACACTAACACCAGGATATATATTTTTTATGTGCTAGTATATTTTTGTTATGTAGCAGTGAAAAATTTAAGAAGTAGTTGTTTAGGTTCATATCTCCACAAAATAAGTAAGCTGCACCACATCTGCCTTGCCTTCTTATAAATTTATCTGCAGTAATGAAAGTATAAGCAGATGGGAAGGAGAAGTGCAGATTGCCATAGACATTTGCAGGTGGCATGTACCCAAAGTTTGCAGGTTTTGAAAAACCTCTACTGGGATTACTTTTGAATCTGGGAGGAAAGGTGTGATCCCTGTGTCTCTAAAATAACCCGCTAAACTAAACTCAGACAAGGAAATGGTCAGAAAATTTGAGCCAGTAGCTTTCTATGTAAGGCTTTCTAGCTCAGGGCATGTATGGGGAGCCCAGATTATAGGTAATTGGAGGGATTTTGATGTATTTTTTTAAACTTGCTTTGAAGTGGCTGCACTGGTTTTAAGTCAGTAAATTAGACCAATGCAGGTTTGTTAAACCTGGTTTGTTTATTTAAACTTACTGGAGGTCAGTGGAGGAGCCAGAAACATTCACGCACATGGAGTGTGACTGCAATTCATGATTTTTATGCTATGTTGCTGCACAGTGTGGCAGCCAAAGAAGTCGGGTCAGGATGTCTGGTAGTCTCAGATCATTCAAGGTTATCTTCAAAGAGCTTTTCCAGTGCACATGAAGTTAATGGAACTTTTTCCATTAACCTTTGTGGCCTGTGTTCCAGGCAACATGACATTAATTATTTTCTGTAAACGAGGGAAATAATCTACTTTTCATGAAACATTCACTTCTAGATTGCTAGTGTAGCATTGAACAGTGCCTGAATTACATGATTCTGTTTCAAGACCTTTATTTTACAGTGCAGAGAGCAAAGATACTTCAAGTGCTAAACCTTCAGTTGCTTCCCTAGCATACGTATACTTTAGTCAATTTGTATATTTGAGTCATTGGGACTGAGAATGAACTCTTTCTAGTTAACTTTCATTTCATTCTCCTGGATATTAGAAAACAGCTTGTTTGTTTGCAAGCTTTAGTAGTATATAGCTGTTTCCAAAAAGTGCCAATCAGAATAGAAGATTTGAGGTTTAATTGATTAAACATGTAGCATTCTGTCATGCTAAATGGAGTTAAATGTTACCAAAATACTGCTTTTAAGTTGTATGTCAGATGTTGTTGGAGAATTGCCTGTTAGGCCTCTAGGTGCTCACTGTACACCAGTTTTAGGTGTCTTTGTTGGTAGAGCCCTGTTTAAATGAACAACATTTAAAATCTCTGTGTTTGTGTGTGTAAAAGTATGTATGTCTTGATTTCTGGGATAGATGACTTCCTTAATCTCACACAGTTAATTGACCCTGAATTTTAAATCAGGTAAGGATGCAGATAAGACATTTTAAGAAAAGAAAAGTGTGTGCTGGTATTTATTTTCCTTGCTTTCTAATCCTTGTAAGAATGGGCATTTTTTCTTCAGGTTTGTGCATAGCTTCATGCATCACAATTCTCTGTTCAGTAGTTTTCTTATTGCTATTTAATGGGCTGGAATAACTTTATAGAGATTTAACTATGCAGGAATCTGCACATACTTGTTTTTTTATATATATATTTATGTAATGTATGTTTCACTACAGGTTTTAAAAGAGGTGCAGATCCTGGAATGCCTGAGCCAACTATCTGGAGGTTTGTATTGATTCCAAATGTACATACAAACCCAGTGCAAATGGTTACTGGTTTGGGTGTTGTCTCCAGCCAGCAACAGTTGTTGCTGATGCTTTCATCCCTTGTTTTTAATTGTTGTGGTTCTTGTTTCTTTGGAAATTCAAATGACAAGTCAGCAAAGTTCTAGTTCCTGGGAAGACCTTAATCTTGCATAGTTTTTAAGATATGGAACTTCCTGTGTCTTTAGCATGACAGCTGCCCTTCTAATCTCCCATGGAGCTAGTTTGTGCAAGTTTCTGAACTGAAGAATAACTTCTCAGATTTCTAGAGCAAATTGAAACCAAAACCCAATATCTTTCTGCCTTTGCAAATGAGGGAATTACACTGCATAAAAGGTGCATGAAATAAAGGGCTGTATCCTTCAGTATTAGTCACTGTCATGAAGCAAAGTTCATTAGGCTCATGTTACCTCTTTCTTGTGGGACTTTCTGTTATGCTGCAATGTTATGGCATTAGTAATGCTTAAGTTCTAGTGACATTTAAGTTTGATTGAAGGGCTTCCTTGGGTCTAACTAATTAAAGTTTTGGAGAAAGGGTGGTGGTTCTGTTTTTTGAGAAATGCCTTTGATTACTCTGCAGAACCAGATATTCCTGAAACAAGTAATTGATGGACTTTATTGTTTGCAAAGTCATAGATTAACTCTTCTAGCGTCACGTAGTTACAGTGTATATAAATCCCATTTTTAGGATTCAGTGATTCAGTAAAAAATATGGGAAAAAAAGTAGTAAGATCATTCTACAGTTTCAGTGGAATCTTCTGTTGTCTTAATATCCAAGTTGTTGCAGTTGTTTGCTTGCTGACAGTGTTTCTATGTTTAGCTTCACTGCTGGTTTGAGACTTCTGTTTTTGGTGTGCATCTGTGCAGTAAAAGATGTGTTTTGTACCAGAATATATATATATATATATATGTAGATACTATAAACAGGTATTTGGTCTAATCTGAAGCTTACAGCTGCTCATTTTTGTGAACCCATGTCGGTGCTCTGTAGGCTTAAATTTTACTTTAAGGGTGGCATTATTTCAGTATTTTGGGGGCTAGTGTTTATTCTATCCATTTGTAAGGCTGTTCCTTCAGACTTGTGTTTTACAGATACCAATTTAAAGGCAAGTACATGCTGCAAATCTGACTTTCATTTCCTCCCCCTCCTCTTTCAGTCTACTTTGGGGATGAAGGCTGTGGAGGTCCTGTTGTAGACGCAGCCGATGGACAGTGTCAGAAGGATACGTACATTCCAGAGGATGGGGCCGACACTAAGAACAGCTGGATCAATCAGCTTGCTAATGACATAGGTTGTACATACAACAAAATGAAGTTTATATGGACCTAACTTATTTGCATTACGGTGAAATTAAATAAATACTGTTTGAATGGATGCATATTGTTTTTAAGTCTTTACATAGTATAATGTAGTGGTTTGTTTATTCCAGAAGCCCATGGTGGGAGTTTGGTTTTGTTGTGCTTTTTTCCAAAATATGGTGATATTTAACACCCATACTTATCCCTGTTAATGATTGCCTTTTGGGTAAAGATTCCTCTTTATCTGCACACTAACCAGAAAAATGAGCTAATGTTTTAAACACTTCAATATTCTTCAAAGCTTCCTTGCCCAAAAGTTGGTAAGCCTCTGTGGCTGGTTACTATGCTGATCCACTTTGGGATTTTATATCCTTCTGTGGATATTTTATCTGTGGATACATTAAGGATTGAGGGATGTGTATGTTTGTGTTTTCTAGCACAGTTAGATATTAAAAAAGTATACTTTTCTGCTAAACTTACCTTTAAATGCTGTCTATGTTTTCTGGGATTTAGGATGGGGTGGGAGGACACAACATTGAGTGCTCTGCGTGTGTCTGTATCAATTGCTCTTAGTCTCAGAGGAATTTACTAATGTAAGACTGAAGGAAGAAAACAAGTACACTAAACAAGGTATGTGCTTCATTGTTATGCTGAAGTCTTGTTCTTTGGACCATGGTCGTTTTGGTTTCATTTGATTTTCTCCTTTTTAACACTGAGGTTCAAGCACTAAAATGGTGACTAGTTTCTGTTAAATAGAAGCTGTTTTGGGTAGATTCCTCTCTCCCTTCCAGAACTGTGCAGGGTAGTTTGTATCTTTAGGCTGATTTTTTAAAAATAATGTTTACTGGCCCCAAAGTATCATTGCAACAAAAGTATTCTGGATTTTGGCATGGCTTTTTTTCTTTAATCCCACAGATTTTCAGGCAGTTTTTACATTAAATGTTTAAGAATAGGAGATTCCTCAGTTTAATCTGCCGTGACAATTCATGGTAAAATGTTACTGGAAAAACAGAGAGAATTGAGTCAAGGGAAAAAACTTAAATTGAAATGCAAAGATTGGAAAGAAAAAAGTGAAAACTTTTATGAGAGCTAATGCAAACCAGCATATTCTTTAAAATTCCATTAATCAAAATAACTCAGTCAAATGCTTTGAAATACTGGCATGGCTAATGCAAATAGACTGCTGACAGTGGAACAGAGCAAGGACTGTCTCTCTGGAATGCAGAATAGTCTCTCTGTATATCCTTTTGCTAGTGCAGCCTTTCTTGTGCCTTTTCTCTTATGGCAACTTGAGATTAATGTAACTGCTCATATGTCTTAAATTATGAAAGAAATTAAAATTTTGATTATTTTTCTTGACTGATCCTAATGATAAGAGTAATGAAATAATCTGTTGGTACGTGGTAGTGGCTTTAATCATGACTAGGAACATTTTTCTTCTGTTGAATTTCATGCAGTAACCTGAGATATTCAATATGAAGAGACTCAGTATTTGGTGTGAAGTAACTCATATTTCTCAATCAGATTTTGCATTTCACATGGGTGTACAATACCCAAAATGCAGCAGTGGGTGGAAGGACCCAAACACCTGCAGAAGTAAATTTCATTTGCTCTGTTGTGTGTTTGACATTTGGGGATGTGGTTTGTGGGTAGTAACCACCACATGGTTGCTCTGGCTGCTTTCCAAGAATTATAGTATTTGGCAAGAGGTAGAGAAATAGGGAAGTGTTTCCTCTTTCATTAAAAGTTTTGCAAAAGCATGCATATGTCAAGCACAGGCTACATCCTATGACGTCTCCATGCTGAACGTTTGTTGTCTTAAAAAATAGCTGCATTTCAGGTTTTTTGTGACTTGGAATTACTGGATAAATATTGTTTATGCAATTCTTACTTTAAGCACATTAGATAGGAAATTTTTGGTAATTCACTGGTACTGAACTATGTTTCAGGAAAGTCATTGGCATAGAACTCTTGAGTTTTCAAATTGAGGGGGAAAAAGTCTTTTATAGTAGCTTCAAGTCGGGTTAAATTGAATGCCAGCATATAGTATAATGGTTTTTGTTTGTATGTCCAGAATTTCATTCCTTACAGTGCTCTTCCTGTAATTAAAATGTGAGTGAAACTTCTTCTTAAATAAATTTATATTCTTTCCTGGTGTGGGAAAAAAATAATAGGTATTAATTATTAAATCTTGGTAATTAATAGTAAGGTAGCAAAAAAAATTGGCATATTTTTTCTTTGCATTTAAAGATGAAGAAATCTTTGTTATGGATGTTTTGAACTTACTCTGCAGTTTTTGTCATTTTCACAAAATTTGGATGTGCTTGTGAGCTGCTCAGTGGTTGGGGAAGTTACACATGAAACAGATTCCTGTGAAGAATCTTAATTCCCTTAAATAAGGTCAGGAAATATGCTAGTTTTAGAAAGACTGGAAGTTTTTTGGTGGTGCTAGAGAGAAGAAGGCAGGTCTGTGGAGTGAGGTGGAGGAACTCATGTTGGTTAAGGCTGGGGACTTTAATTAGGTATTATTAATTTCAAGTGTTTTAATCTATGATTTTTTTTCTCCCTGTAGAACTCCAGAAAATTTTATTTTACTGTCACATGGCAGACACTTAGAAAAGAACAAATACGAGTTTTCCTGCTTGTGACTGCATTGGTCTCTGTCACTGAATCAGTGTCATCCGCAGCCAAGTGCAGATTCTTTTCTGTGGTGGGGCTTGTGGTGGAGTCCTGTGAACTCTTAGTGTTGGAATAAAGCCAGTGAGCATGGTTTACTGAAAACTGGGCTTTGGCTACCACAGCTAAGCTCAAGGCTACTGTGTAGATGTGTAAAATAAAATCATTGATGCCTTCCTGGGTTTGGTGGAGGTTGTGCTGACTTCGAGGTATCCCACTGATCTTAGTGTGGAGATAGATAGGGATTGTTTGGTTTTTTACTTTGTGCTGTCAAAGTGGAGGAAGGTGGAGTGTGCTTGTGGTTGCCTCAGTGTCTGGAAAAGGCCACCTGTCACTGGAGCCTGTTGTACCTGGTGACAAGCAGTTTGTGCAAGGGACAGAGAGGGAGTCTTGTGAGTTTGGTGGTTTTCTTGGTCGTGGTGTATGGGCTGTGGTTCTCCTGGTAGCAGGGTAGGAAAAGAATGGTCAGTTTAGTACTATCACTAAAGGGAAAAAAAATCTGGCATTCAGTATTATTTTGTTCATAATAGTTTAATCTACAAAGAAACCTATCTCTGTGCTCCATAAATTCTTCGAGGCCCGGCTAGTTGTGAGGCAAAATTAAGGTGATCAGGAATTTGTAACAGGTATTTAATTCTGCTACAAATTCCTGGGTTAGACATGACTGGTACAAAGTAACTGTACTACTGTGTGGAGTCACAGTTATAAAATGGACACGCTGTGATTTTTTTTCCCTTGAATGAATTCATCAGCACAGCTCCTATTAGCTGGACATTTAAATACACACAAACTGTGCAGACCAAATCAATGTTCGGAATTTTGTCACAACAGGCCCATTTTGGTGAAGTACAAAACTTCTTCTGCTGCTTTGTATGACTGTCTTCCAAAATGTCTGTAGGTGACAAAGAGCTCCTTAAGATCTCATCTTCTTGCATTATGTGGTAAATTAAACAAACATCTAACATAATGTTTTTTATCAGGAAAATTGCTAAATCAAACTGTATATACCCTGGATATTTTTGGAAATAATTTTGTTACAGTCTTGGAATTTAAGCTATGATGATACTGGTGATATTTGGAAATTAAAGCTCATTACATCTGTTTTCACCACAGGAGGAGAGACCACATCCTGTTAAATGTCATATGACTAATTTAATTTTTACAAAGAACGACTTAATTGCAATTTCTAAATACTTTTCCATGATGGTTTGTGATGCAGTACCCATTTCTTGGTTAAGCTTGTGGGTTACATACATTGTTTCTTGATCATGCTTATGTTAATTCAGGACTAGAGAATGGATTAGATGGAAGGAATGTTTACCTGCTGTGTAGAAAAGAATATGGCAGGGCAGATCAAATCTCAGTGTTTTGATTCTGATGGTGAATATTTGTTTTTTTAACATTATCTCAAGAAAAATTGAATCTTAGATTCTGGTCACCGAATAGAAATCCAGACTGCCAAATTTCTGTAGAATATTTTCTGCTGACAGTGAAAAGTCAGTCTAATATAGGAGGATTTGGTTAAATTTGTTTAGATTACAGAAATTGGTTGATTTTGATAGTAATTTGTGGAGGAAGTAGTACTTCAAGGTTGAAACCTGCAGAGATTGCATTTTTTGGGAGCAAAGGGGTAGGTGGGTTTTGGTTTTCCACTTATCAAGAAGAGGAAGGAAATTCACTGAGAGAGATCAGAAATTGTTATCTAATTGTTTTACTTGAAAAGCAATGACTTAGTCACAAGGTTTGTAGTTATATGCATACTTTTTTTTTTGCCAGTACCTTGACCATGAGGATTTTAGTGTATATACTACTGCATACTTACCTTTCCATCATTTTATGTTTTAAATTGAAATTGGAAAATATTATTATTTACAAATAACAATGGCAAGCATAGGGGGAAGTTTCCCATCAAGCTAAGCCAACCTAATGGCTGATTACTGCTGAAAAATGATGCTGCTGCCATGCTTTACTGCTGGTGTAACTCTTCCATCTCTTGTAACATCAGCTTGGTTTTGCTTATCTCACCATCAGGTGTTAATAAAATCTGTGGAGGCAGTAGAGATGCATGCAGTCTCATTCTGATAGTTGTTGTTCTCTCTGCCAGAATTTAGTGTTTACACCAGTACTGGGTAGGGAATGGTACTGCAGCCTGGAAAGTTGGTCAGGCTGAAATGTTTTCCACTTTTTTTTTTTTCCTTAGAAATTTCTTACACAATAAAGTAGGGTTACAAAATAGAGAAATGGTACTTCAGAGACTATCCCTTACCCTCCAGGCCCTACTTTTCTATTACAGATGACTTTAAAATTAGGTTGGATTGTCTTTTTGGTTTTTTGGGGGACTGTTTTGGGTTTTTTGTCTCATGTTCAGCCTTCTGGTGTTGCAGCAGCTGCTCTTAGAAATATTTTGTTTCTCATACTAAATACTGTGGGCTTTTCTTGCATATCGTATAATGTATGCATATTTTCAACATAGCCTTAGCTTCTTCCTTCTTTGGGAATTCAGAATCAGGATGAAGGGAGCTGGTAATCTGTGAAGCATTCCAGAATCTGTGTGAGGTTAACGACTAAGGATGAAAGGAAATGTGGGGAAAGGCTAGCTGGGAGTGCAGGTTGAGGCTGGTCCTGTACAGCAGCAGCCAAAGTGCTGCTTTGGTGGGCAGTTTCCTATTTTTGTAAGTAATTATTAGCAGGTCTTTTTTTATTCAGCTTGTGCTAGTGGGTTTTTGTTGTTGTTTTGTTTTTTTGAATTTTCTTTGCTCAGTGAGTTGGCTTTCAGTTAGGAAGAGCCGTCTTCAACTTCTATGTTGAGGCACTGTTGCTGAGTGCAGTTAGGACTGGCCACTTTTACTATTGTTCTAGATTTTCTTATGTGTTTGTGCTGGTCTGCCAACTAAAATAAATGCCTTTGTGTGTTTACTGATGTAAAATAATTTCTACACAGCAAACTGGAAAAAGGATTATGAATTGGTTCATTTGAGAGGCCAGGTAACATGCTCAGCAGTGTTTAGGTCTTCTCTGATTTCATCTGAATTCCCCACTGCAAATATCTAGGTGCCAGATGCACTGGTGAGTGTTGGTTTCAGCAAGTGGTGCTGATCCTGGGAGCAGTCCCTGAAGTTGCCACTGTGACAGGAGACTGATGGGCCAGCAAGGCAGCTGCTGTGTTGGAGGACCCTGAAGATTGTGAAGGAGCCACAGGTGAAATAATGGCAGCTTAGTGGCACCATCAGGGATAACACTTTGCTCCAGAAAGGACTTGAAAGTTGATCTCTCCACTCAACAAGTGGTAATCTTTGCTCATCTTCTGCACCCTAAATGTGGCAGCATTTACATATTTACTAGAATTGCAGACAGTCTGGGGTAGCCGTCAGCTGAAGGGTGCTGGTAGAAGTGTCAGTTGCAAGGGATTTCTGCACTCCAATTCTTACAGGTTTTTTGGTGTTTCAGGACACCAGTATGAGTTTGTTTAGATGCAGTGTACATAGTAACTAATGGTGATCTCAGGCAGCCAGTCTACTGGGAGAAGTGAAACCAGGAGATGCCTTTCCTTTTAGTCAGGTTATTTTTTCTTCTCTTTTTTCCCCTCTCTGTTCTCACATGTAGTTAGATCCAGTGTGAGATCTACTTTGGGTCTTATAGCTGTTATTGGCATAATAAAAGCCAGAAAGGTCTCTAAACAAATGGTCACTAAAAGAAAATCCCTGTGAATGTAAGCAGTGAAAAGGCTAAGCCAGGCCTTCCTATGTTTCCTGGATCACGTGCCAGGACAGTTAAAGTAGGATCTTACATGCTGTTAGAAAACCCATTCACCACAGACATCTTTAAAGATCTCCTTGAGATCTCCTCATCCAGATGTTGCTCAACTTGAGATGACAGTTTTACCATATTGGGCAAAGCAGTGTTTTGTTTTGAGCATCTGAGATGTGAGCAGTGGGTGGACTGGTCACTGTTTTGGCATCCCCAGTGGTGGAATGCATATGTGGACAATCAGATCACTCAGAGGAAGAGGAGAGTTTGCTGACATCCTTACCCACATTCCAAGGCATGCCTTTCATCTGTGCATCTTCACTGCTGTGCCAGAAGGAAGTGTGAGGGTCATTAATAATCCACCATTTTTAGGGACAAAGCATGAGGGACTTCTGCTGCCTGCATCCTCTGTGTGGTGTGTGAATTTCTCTGAGTTTGGGTACGTGAGCTACCTGCACAGCTACAGTCCTGTAGATGATGCAGCCAAATAAAAGTTTCAGTGGTTTGATACTCAGGCTTAAGTTCTGTTCTCTTTTGTTTGGTTTTCCACGCAAGTATTCAAGAATATGCATTCATGGTATGTGGCTTGTCCATACTAGTGAAATATAAATTATAAAAGACAAATGCGTGTTGCTACATTGCTCAGCAGCAATATGTTGATTTATATTGCTTAAGGAAATAACCTAATCTTTTTTTCTACTTCTTGGGGTAGGGGCCAGAAATGTTTAACCAAACTTGGAAAATTCCCCTGGGTGACAGCAATAAAACTAATCAGAGGATAGTATTCATGTCAAAGTGGTTAGTTAATGTGGTTGTCTCACCACTTTATTTGTCTGAGAGACTATTTGACTTGTAAGAAGAGCCTTACAAACAATTTTATTGGGTTTTCCTTATTAAATATAAGGCACTTGTCCATTTTTTTCTCAGGAGCATTGAAGGTTTATTTTGTTCATTCTTAAGGGCCGTTTACAGTGCAATCTGGTTCCTTCATATCCCATTTTAAGAATTATATGGTAACCAAGTTGTCTGTACATGTGTACATATGTCCTATGTAGAGAACTGGCCTAATTGTACAGAGAAGTCCGTGAGAGTGGTTATTCTGATAATTGCAGGTATTAAAAACTGGATATATTGGACAGCTTTAGTCTTATTTAAAGTTCATGGAGGTTATACAAGCTTTTTTTAAAAATCGGCTTTTATTTGTCCTAAAAATATAAAAAAGTCATAAATACCATCTCTCAAAGATATAAAAACATAAGTTATGCAACAGTTTTTCTAGGCTCTGAAAATTGTTTTTTGTTGGATACATATTAAATAAATTTATATCTGAATAGTACCATTAGAAAAGAAATAAAATACATAATTTGTTTAAATTACTTCTAAATATTGAAAATATAAATTAGAAATATTAGAAACTAATAAATATTTTAAATACAATAAATAAGTTCCTGAAAGGAAACGGGACTGTATATAGATGCAAACCATTGTTACTATTTCTAGTTCTTAAAACAGAACAACACTGTTATCTGCCACCTGACAGATTTGCAACAAAAGGATTGTGCCTGAACTAAAACATTCAAACACTGAAACTCCTGGTGTTTTTCAAATAGCGCACAGCCCTCACTGTCTTCTCCATAAATGAAGTAAAATCTCGGACGATGAGATGGATGGTGATTTTCTCTGTCCAGGCCTTAGTGGACTTCAGCTTTGTGTGGAGGGATTCCTGGGTAGCTGCATCTGGGATGATCACTTCTTCAGGATTGATCACCTGTGAAAAAGACAATATTGGGGGTTCTTGGTTAAAACAGTCACTGAGCCTGTTGGACAGCATCCCAGCTTGCTGCTTATCCACTCTTTCTGTACTGCAGACAACAGCCCTCCTGGGACCTGTGCTTTCCTCCAGCCCTGTTTCTGTGGAGAGGTGAGGAATGCTGATGCCTGCTACAATTGCTGTGTAGGGATCTCTGGGCTATGCTATTTGTTCTGGTTTGAATTCAGCCACTGGCATCGTGGTCCACCAGGCTCTGAGCAGATCAATACACCGCTCCTGCTCTATGGCAGTCACGTTAGGTAGGGAGGTGCTGATCATGGTTTGTCCTAACCTGTACTGCACCATCCTGAGTCAATTGGCTGACATTGGAATACTCTCACATTTTATAGCAGATTAACAAGTTTCCAAAGATGTCAATCTTGTTTAGTTGCTTAATTCTTACTTTCCAGGCATTTAGTCACATGTGAAACTAAGTGCTACCAACTTTCACTGATATGTGATAGCATAACTACAATATGAGTAAAAGTTATTTATCTAATGAGTTATTTATCTAATGCTGACTCATAGCCCTGTGCACCCAGTACCTAAAGGCCTTAGAAGAACTTGTCCCAAGAAGTGGGACTTCTGAAAATGGTAGTTACACACCCAAATCATGGAGCTGTTTTAGGTGATTTGAGTCCAAAGTTCTAGCAAGCATCTGCTTAATCCTGTGTTTAGGACCTCTCCTACCCTTTAATGAGTGACAAAAGGTGCCAACCTCCTTCTGGAACATCTTTTTTGTGAAATATAAGAGAGAAATATTCTCCCTATCCTGACTACTTGGGAGTGTGTTCTGATCACAGTCCCTTTTCCTGGTACACCCAGCTCCTTGCTGTGCTCTGGTAAAGTCTCTATCTGGATATTGAGACAGGTATCATGCTGGTGGATCTATTTAACCATGAGTGATAGATTCTGGCTTTGCTGTCCTTGCCTTAAGGAGCAGATTTTTCTCTCACAAAGGAAAATTTCCAACCTGAAGATCAAGGCTTTTTCTCATAAACTCCATAGTTTCTACAAGTGCAGGTTTTGCTTTTGATCCCCGTGTTTAATTCTACCTGTTTCGATTACCTTGATAAAAAAAAAGTAAAAATCCAAAGCCCCAAACTCAGCCCAAAGAACCTAGTCTCTCTCAGTTATGAAACAAACTTTCTGCAAACTTGTGTTATCAAGCTGGAAGCCAGTAATCAGTTGCTGTCTTATGACAGGACTATTATTCTCAGCTAGCACAGTGTGAAGAAAAGCAGTTCAGCTTCCTTTCACATAAAGAATGATGGGCATAAGTAAATAAGTTAGGAAAGGTATGGCAAACACACAATACACAATAGGCTTTTCACATGCTGAACATTGCCTGGAAGGAAATAATGCCCCAAGACTTCTGCAGTCCTTACCTGGATGATTTTTAATCAGGCAAATGGTTTCCCCAAAAGTAAGTGTTTGTATTAAGGATTATCAAAATGAGCAAGAAGTACAGGAATTAAGTGAATTTTTGAAGTGTGATCTTTCAAAGCTCTCCAAAACATGGCAAATGTCTTTCAGAAATTAATAGCATTTTAGATTACCAAATCAAGAGAGAAATGGTTATTTTTATGAAAAGATTTTTTTACAAGCAAAATATGTGGTTTTCAGTAGGGTATGTAATCTGGTATATTGACAGCAATATCTCAATATACCATACAATGGTAATTTGCCATACCAACCATGACTAAAACTCTCCAAACCAAACTTTTAAGATAAATAATACTGTAAAAATACACTTGGCTGTTTTTTTTTTAATGTGGGCTTTTAAAAAAAAGTTGCTGACTTCTACTTTTCAGTGGGTTCTAGCATTAGCATGGGCTGAATTGCAGTTCTGCAGTTAGAAACAAGCTCCCTGAGAAATCTTATTTCTATCAGACAGTTTAATATATTTGTTCTTAAAACAATGATGCATTTAGTTGGTTTGGAAATGATAAGTAACACTAGAAAGTAGGAAGAAGAGTTGTTTCTTTAAGAAAAGAAAGCAAAACTTGGTAAAGCCTCTAAGCCATAAGGATAAGATCTAAGCATAAGGAACTGTCACCTGTTTTTTCAAGGAACTGAAACATAGTATCCTCTATTTCACATAGCATCCTCTATTTCTGACTTCGCATCAGTATTAGGCCACAAAAATTTTCAGAGTGAATTTAAAACCAACTCACCATGTGCCTTATGGTACGTGCCAGGTGCTCTGTACTGTAAGATAGCGATTCAACGTTTTGGTTTTCACTAATAAAAGTCTCTTGTATGTATTTGAGATATGTCTGAAATGTATAAAGCCCGCTGGAGATTTTTTTCAAGCATTTATCCTGAAATGAGAGAAAGGTGAGAAAGTCACTTAGAGTTCAAAATGCCTTGATCTCAATGCTGTGTGCAGGTTAGCAGATGATGCTTATATAGTGTGGAGGTCTGGCTAGAGCCGGCAGAAAGCTTTAAGTCAACTTCCACAGTTCTTTTGAGCAGGCAAAACCTGCCTCAGATATAGAGGATTAGACCAGAAAGGAGAGCGGTTCCTTGCCTCATCAAAGCCGGCGAGCAGACACCCATCTTCCTCCGTCACCTTGGGGAGGTTGAGGTTGTTGTGAAGGACCATTTCCATGCTGTTCTGGCAGACGGTAAACTTCTCGCACATCTGGGGAGAGACACGGAGAAGTTCGGTCGCACCTCATCAGGAGGCAGCCGCGGCCGGGCCGAGCGTGTGAGCGTGTGCGAGCCCGCGGTGCGGCCGTACCCACCTCGTCCTGCAGCTGTGCCGCCCGGGCGTGCNCGGCGCGGAGAGCGGGCGGCCGGCGGCGACCGGCGCGGGCACGGTCGCAGCCACAGGCCCGGGGAAACCTCATGGTGCGGCTTCTTCTCGGCTCCGGCCCCGGCCCCTTCTCGTCGGCGAGGCTGGCGGGTTGAATGAGCTCCGGGCATCCCTGAACGTGTATTTATTGAGGGGGCTTCGAGATTATTCATGGCCTGGGAAAATCCGGCATGAGAACACGGGGGGGGTGTGCTCACGGAGTGCGCCCGAGCCTTGACGGGGTTGCTCGAGAGCCGGGATTGTGAAACGGGCCGGGGGGGGCAGCCGAAAGCCGCCGGTGGGAACATGAAGTAATCGTGCTCCGTAACTCCTTGAGGGCCGGGCTGTCCCTCGCACCCTCCCCCGGCTCACCTGCCCCGCGGGGTCCCGGCCGGAGCTGGAGCCCCTCAGCTCCAGCCACACAGAAACTCCTGGAAATCATGCATGTGTTCCTACCTTTATACACACATACTTTATAAGTGCTATATACTTCTGTGTATTTTAGTATTTTAATGTGGTTTAAGATTTTATGGATTTTGTATGATGTATATTTATCTCTGTATTTTAGCTATTTGTATTACTTGTATATGTGAAACTAAATGCCCCTGTTTAGGTGGTGGGTTGTACAAGTCGAAAGTTGCCTCTTTCTGAGTGAACTACATTTGGGTAGGATTAAATACATCAAGTTCTTTAAATGGACCAAAGCCAGCTTCTACGGGAGGGTGGCTGCAGGAAATGCCAGGAAGTTCCCTGTTATCTGCTGCCTTATCTCTTTCTGCCTACCTGGGAGCTGTTGCAGGAATTTTAACCTTTCAGGGGGACTCTTCACCCAGGACAAGTGTGCCTGTTGAGATCAATCTTGTAGAATGCAGGCTGTCAGAGTCAAACTGTGTAAGGCATGCTGACATTGAACTTGTGGAATGTCTTTAAACTTATTTTGGCCCAACTGCTTTTTTTTTTTTTTTTTTTTTTCAATTTTAAATCAGTTACGTTTTCTCACAAAGACCAGAGTCTGTGTTGGGAGCTATTAACAGGATGGTACAGAGTAGGGAGAACAGAACATGGGGAATAAGAGAGGTGTTAGAGATAATACAGAAACTGAAAAATACCCCAGATACTTCTGCTTCATTTTCTAAGAAAAGCCTGAAAAGAGAACCTCAGGAAAGAAGCAGGATACTACTGTTTTTTATTTAATGTCTCTTTCTGCCAGTAACAGAAAAGCAGCTGTGGTAATTTTGCCCAGTGGAGAGATATTAGAGCTGGAACACAAGTGTGAGAGCAGTTTTTCAACAGCAGCAATCTGTCTCTGCCCAGGTCTTCAAGTGCAGCAGGGAGGATATTGCCAGAACAGTATCTGCTGTAATGTCAGGTCTGTGGTGTTAGGCATAGAACAAAGCATGCCTCTAGCAGAACGTTTGACTATTATCAATGAAAAGATCCAAGTGAAATGTGCTAAAGGATTAAAACAGCCAGGTCAGATGAGCTCAAAGCCTGGTATTTGCTTTTGGATAACCATCAGAGGCAGATACACCAGGGAGGGAACTCCTGCCTTCTTATTTTTCCACTTGCGATAGCACATGGATGTACATGTCTCAGGGATTTCCTTCCGCTGCCAGGCGACTCATAGGCTGTTGTCTGCAGACAGTCAAACTTTTCCTTTACCTAATTCAAGTGAAAGTACTGCTCTTAAAATGGTGAAAACTAAGTAGAAGACTATGTTTCCTTAATAATATCTTTTCAGGAAGCGTTCTGTAATTTCATCTTGTCTGTAGTTCTGTAATTAATTTTGTAAACTTATTTTTTGAGTTGTCGTATTCTGATTGTGTCATGGAAGTCTCTGTTCCTTGGAAATTTTCAGAGAACCTTTTTGTGCTGATTACTGTTATACAGTCCTGCTGATGTATGTAGTTACAACTGCAGAGTGAAATAAGAGCAAGTTTCAACTGTTCTCTTCTAAAAGTCTCTAAGCCTTCAGTTACTGTTTTCTCATTTTGGGGTCTTGTTTACTTTTTTTATATGAATGTCCATGTGACTTTTCAGGAGTACAAAGTATACTTACATGCTCCAGTGAAAGGTACTCATTAATGGCTCAGAAACTCTGATAATCTAGGACAAAGCATAGCATTCAAAGGAAGAAGGAACTGGAATTTACACAATAGCATTAGAATACTTCTATTGCTTTGGACAGTTTCTTATGGAAAATCACTTATTTAATTGGTACTGTACACAGAAGAAATACTTTTGCACTGATCTATCAATAATAATGGTTAAATTTTTGGGAGGGCTTAAAGGAGGTCTGCACTGTATTACTAATTAGTCTGCACTGTACTGCACTGAATTACACTGACTCATCAGTAGTCACATTGTTCAAAATTTAGTAAGCCCCAAACAAACAACACTTTCTCATGAGTTACCTACAGATCAGAGATCTGCCTGGTACTTAAAATGTAGGAGTATTATTACTGAGACTCTAAGGCATAGTTTCTAGATGCCAAGGAATTTCTTTCCTGCATATTACTGCAGGATTACTGTTCTTGCATCCTTTTATTTCTGTTTCATTTTGTATCACTGTACACATTTTTTCTTTTTCTTTTCATTTATATTGTCAACAAGGTGGCTGCATTCTGGTATGTAAAAACTTCCTAAGGTGGGATTTCAGAAATTCTCAGTGTTTAAACAACTTTTTTTTCTGTCTGAGAAATGAGCACTACTGCTGCACATTTCTGTAGAAGCAGAGGGACCGTTCCTGAATGGACGTTCCTAAAAACTCTCTCCTCTCCAGTTGTTGCACATGAAAATTGTTCCCAGTTCCTGTCAAGGGTCAGTTTATAGCCAGTTCAGGATAATCCCATATGTAGTTTCTAGGATCAATGTGCAACTCATGAAAAGATTTTCTTCTAGAATTGCTCTTCCTGGGAGCAAGCCTGTGCCACATTTGCTCTTGATAACCTGGTAGATTTGCAGAGAGGAGTCTGTTTTCAGGAGAGGTGAGTGACACCAACATGGAAATGCCCTTGCCACTGAAAAATTCAACAAACTGCAGAGCTGTCATGGTCCAAGCTTGTTTTGCCTCTTCTGTCAGCCATCAGGCACATGTCTACAAGGAGCCCCACCATGTGCCGGGGCAAAACCCAGTGCCGTTGGCAGCAGCAGGAGACCTTGCTTGCTGAGTGTTATCAGTCAACATAAATGGCATTCCTAGATGGAAAAATGAAGTCTTTCAAATAATTACTAGGGTTGAAGTAAGCTCCACTCTGATCTATGAGTTTGGTTTGACTGTCTTTTTCTATCTAATAATCTCCACTATTTTACGGTAGTAAGGAAACCAGTAATGTTTATTTGGGGATTATGACTTAAAATAGTACTGTTGTTAGTAAGAGAAGAAATACAACTGAAAAGATGATATTCTTCTATATGTGTGTTAGATTGTGTGTGGAAGAAAATGCCAGCTGTCAGAAGTAGGATCATGACAACCACTAAGCAAATAACTTCCAAATATTTTGAACGAGGAGGGAAGCTGATGTCTGGCTCCCCTGACATATTTTTGGTAGAATTCCTCAAAGCTTGTAATGAGGGAACTTGAATTCCTACAGATCTTGTATAGAGTGTCAGAGTTCTTTGTAATGTTAAACCAAGCTGCCCTGTGCTGTATTTGAAGTGAACAGGTTGAACAGGTCAGTAATACCCTGTGTCCATGTTTCTCATAAGCAAACATAGCTTTGACAAGCTGCATGTCACCAAAGTGCGCTGGTGCACTTGACTAACGGCCCATCATTTTTGTGGCTTGGCAAGTTCTTTGCTTCTCTGTTGGTTTTTTGCCAGGTAACTGCAAAGTTGTTTGGGGATTTTTTGGTGAAAAGCTTTGGGGGTTGCTCATTTTCCTTTCCTAAAGGAAGACTTGCATCATTTTTAAACCAGACTAAGATGTATAGTAAGATATGAATTTTTTTTTCTTGAGTGCATCATATGCAAATACCATTAATTTCCTTGCCTTAAGATAAATCAGAGGTGTAAAAATTTGTACTTACTTTTAAATTATGTCCTTGTTTTCAGCTTTATCTGCTTAATTTCAAGAAGGTAAGCAATGTCTTCTCTAGTCAACTTCCAGCAGACAACAACTTTCATCCATGCAGTCCTAGGTGAAAGAGGTCCTAAATATGAGGGCTCATATCTGAATGTTGCAAGACACATCTAATGCCAAATAGAAACATGTCCTTCAAGTCAAAATGATTGCAGGCATTTTAATGCTGGAATGAGAATATTGTGGCACCTGACAGTGAAACTAGATTTGTACTAGGAGCACTTTGCTGCTGTGGCTGCGCTGATAAATGGCATCAGGAAGCAATTTGACAAACTTTTCTCATGGAAGGAAAAGTTCTCTGTTGCTTTGTCTCCATCACAGCTTAGTGTGCCTGATGGGGTGGCTGGTGCTCCCTTTTAGGGTTGCATGAGACACCAGAGCAGAGATCTGGCCAAGTTAGAAATACTGGTGGTCTTGGGTCTTTCACAAGCAGCATGCTATTATCTGGCTGTTTTTTTGAGCGTCACCCACGAGGACAGCACACTGTTTTGACAGGGATCCCATTTTGTCAGCATTGTGTTTTGAATTACTGTAGGGATGTACTTCTAAAAAAAAATCTGTCTGTTTTTAAAAATTAATTGGCTGTAAGTTCCACTTGTGTTTAAGGAACTTCTCAGTTCCCATTGAGCTTGCTTTCTAAGCATGAAAGATGAAAATTCAGAGAAGTTATATGATGAAGAAGAGTGAGGCATTTCAGTCACCAGAGGAGATGACAGAGCTGGAAAGAGAACACACTGAGGAGCCTGAGTGTATGGGAGGTACTGAAGGGTGTAAGTAGTTATCTTTTTTGTTTGCCAGTTTTAACATGGTACATTAGACATAGATTGTGTTTTACAAAGCATTCAAAAGGGGGGTTTTCCCTCCAAGGAACTTGCTCAATGCCAAAGGAAACTGAAGGGTGTCAATGTTTACAGTCCCACTCATGAATGCATACCAAGTCTAGCTCACCTCAATAAAGAGGATCTTTTCCACTCTTAAATAAAAGCTCACTTGTCATTCCACTAGACATCTGTAAATCTGTGTTTACCCTTGTCCATGCCCAATGTTTTTGTGCCCATAATCTCATTATCAGACTGTTGTTTCTCTTGGTTTGACATTTAGCTGTGCATTCTCTTGCAAGCTCGTTCTGCTTGTCCTGGTCATTGCCTTTCTGTAACTTTGTAAATTAGCTACACATAAGCCAAGTCATGTAATGAAATTTCTATGTTTTTTCCTGGAAAGCAGTGGTTACTCTCTGTAGTGAGAACAGAAGTTGGGTGGTATCAGTGGTGAAAGTATTGTAACTCCATTGTTGGAATGAGATGCAAGGCTTCAGTACATTCCTTTTTGGAGACAACTTTTCAATAGCACTTTATGTGCTGGAAGTTTCTTTTAGCAGATGGGTAACTGGAAAACCAAAATGCAGAGTGCACCTTCAATTAGTGTTGTGTGCTTTCTAGCTCACATTAGACTGTATTGACACAGTGAAGCTGCTGTGGAGTTTGCCACTTTGTTGAGAAAACTGAGTATCACTACTCAGAAAGTGCCTTATCCATTGAGGGATTTGAATCTTCCTTTCTGGGTGAGTTCTAGCAAACTTCTTTACTATTCTAAACTGAATTTGTGAAAGGGAACCTACTTACCATAGGAGGAGCTCTTTCTAATTGCATGCTAGCACACTATAATAGGATTAATAGGTTGCGCTGGATCTGTAATAATCACTCTTCCCACACTGCTGTTCTTGAAGCAAAAGTGTCCTGGGGGCCAGGTTAGCTATAAAGACTTTGGTCCATCACCAGAGGATCTGAGTGGTCTAGGTCCAACAAATTTTTTCCTTCAGATGGCCAGTTAATGGTCTGATGCTTTTTTGTTTAGATTGCTCAACCAGGATGTGGGAGATGTTGAATCATATCCCTTCCTTATTTAAATGGATTATGAACCCAGATTTACTTCTTTACAGGAAAGTCTCCCAACTCCCAAGAAGAATATTGGCCAAAATGGTTTTCTATCCCTCCTCTTAAAGTGAACCATTTCTTTTTGTCAGAAAAAGAAGATGAGGAGCCTGTGTGCCACCTCAGTAGGTGGACCTGAATTCCAAGGGAAGTTCGCTCAAATATGTAGTACAAAATATTCAGACCTTGGGCAGAAATAGAAAGTGATTTCTAGAGACACTCTGACCCCAGAGCTCTTGAGTAAGCCTGGGCAGAGGTGATGGCCTCACTTCCTCCATGGGCTGCTTTTTGGAAAGAAGAGCTTGTTCCTATGGTGAAACAGGAGGATTGGGTGGCAGGTCTCCCTGGCAAAGGGTCCTGGCTACCTGGCAGTGACACTTGCTTCCAGAGGGGAAAAAGCTCCTCTCCCTAGAGTTTCTTTTGTACTGGTGCAAGAGCTTCTCATACAACACACCAGCTCTCACATACCCCTTCCTTGTCAAGGGGTGTGTGCATGCCTGGCAGGGGAACACCGCATCTCTGCCCGCTCTGGTCAAGTGCTCCTTGCTGTGAAGTCCCCTGGTATTGCTCATTGAAAATGCAGACTGTACTTAGTATTCAGACTGTGCTCATTCCCCTGCTAATGCTAAAATTACGTGCGAGACCAGAAGTTAAAAATAAAAACCGGAAGCAGTCAAGCTGAGCTGCTCGGATACGAAACCACCCCCTTCCCTACAGCTGACATCCCTTCTCTACAGCTGCAGCTACGTGTGACAGTGGCAGTTTTGGTGTGGAGAGGGAACTTCTTGGGAATCTCCCTTTGTACTTTAGCTCAGCATCATCAACCATCACTCTCTTCTGCCCTTAGATTTTCATTGTTGCTCACAAACACTCAAATATTGTGATCTCTATGGTCTGCTTTCTTCTGATACTACTTGTCTGAACTTGTCAGTATTTTGAAAGTGCCTAGACTTTCAAAACATGCCTACATGAAGGCAACAAGGGATATTGTCTTTATTCCCTATGAATGCAAGGAACAACTGGCAAACATGAACAGAGAGCAGAGGCCTTGGACAGAATTACAGGCATTTTTAAGGAAAGGTAAATTAAACTTTTGTGTTTCTTTTCACACTATTTTCATTATGTTTGCAATAGTCAATGCAATTTTTCTTGGAAGTTGCATATTCTATACATTTTGCAAAATGACTACTTTCTAAAATTTGGTGTTCTACTTTTTTTAAAGTCATATAGAAGACAGTTCATGGAGACTCCTATGCTGTTACCAACTGCATGTTAAAGCTCTTTTAGCCTAGGTACCACACAACTATTTAGTGAAATCTGTTGCTTTCTGCATAACATTTAGCATGTAGTTCCACAACTGTGAAAAGCTGATAGAAAAACATAGAATCATACATTAGTGTGCTGCCCCTGGGCTTTTTTATTATTCAAATTTAGTTTAAAGCTCTTTCAATGAGCCCTACTAACTCCTGGAAAGTGGGGACATGCTACCAAATGGGTACAAATGTTGGAAAGATGCTACCAAAAAAAAGTATCACTGCCAGTCTGTAGCCTGACTTCTGCCATGAGTCACTTTTTCTCACCACTTTACATGTGTGTTAGCACTGGTGTTTGAGCCATTATGTCAGACTGGGGAGGTGATCTAGCTGGAAAATAAGACACCAAAGGAATTGAATAGTTTTCATTAGAATCCTGTCTGTGATCTGAGTGACTCTCTGCCTGCCTGAACACTTGTGTCAGTGTGCTGGAGCAAGCTGCAATGCCTGACTCGTGGGACAGTACCAATAACAAATTAATAAAAACCTCTGCGGTTTCGTGTTGAACATGAAAAATGTTATACATCATCTCAAAATAAATTTCACCTCTCACACCTCCAATGCAGTGCACACTCTTGAAAACAGATCAAAAAAGGAAAAGGTTTTAAGACATTGATGTGGCCACCACTTTTTATTAACAACAAAGCCGGTAGCTAAAGTAAATTTGAACTCATGAAGACTTTTGTCTCCCCTGCTTTAAACTCCAGACAGTATTTAGGACAAATTATTATTATTATCATTATTATTATTATTATTATTATTATTATTATTATTATTATTATTATTATTAGTCCCCGACTGGTCTTTTTGATCAGCTCTTCTCTCTTGCCCATAAAGAGCCATTGCACATGTTTTAAACTGTTGTAACTCCATTGATTTTGATAGAACTTCACTTGCCTGATGAAAGAGCAAAGAGAGTCATGCAGCCACATGACCACTGTCAGTGCGTGCTTTGCCATCTGAATAGGTAAATCTATAGCTATTCAATTTTTTTCTGCTATGTGATGGGGTTGCAAGACCCTTTAGACAGAAAATTTCATGAGCTGAAAACCCCTGGAAACAGTGTTTGAAAGGAGCATTGATGTGTTGGACATGTGGTTTATCCAGAGCTCTCAGTGCTCTTGGGTCTACAGAGAACACCTGCAGAATAAAAAGCCTGAAAACACTCAGGAAAACAAAGCTGACTTTCATGGCTTATGATGACAATGAAAAAAAATGGTTGGAAGGCTTCTTTAAATTTCTAGAATTCCATTACTTTTTGTTCCATGTTTCATATCTTCCCTATTGAGAAAATTTTTGTAAATCATTTCAGGGAACCGGTCACTAGGGTAATGAAAATATCTGCTGCTCAGAAGAGTAAGTTCAGTGTCACAGAGAGGAAAAGTTATTTTAAAACTTTCTCAAAGACAATGTAAAATTACTATAAGAGGGTGAACTCAATGGCAACCTTTCTATTTAATTCATTATTAAATTGGCACTGTCTTATATCTAAAAGGAAAGACAGACAATGTGGGAAATGGCTTCTACCATCCCTCCTAAAATCTGTATAATTTGTTCACTCTCTTCTGAGCCTGAGCTCCTTCTTATCAGGCTTTGAGGAAACTCTTTTAAATGCAGTACCATCAAAACCGAGGCTAGCATAGTACGAAATATACTGATTTTTGGAAATATCACAAGGAAGAAAATAAGTCAGATGATATCAGAAAAGGAGGAATTACTAGTTGTAAATATTGTATGACATCTGTTTGAAATTCTTTGCTTGCCATTGACGCATGACACTTTGCCAGGTGACAAAGTCACTCTGCCTGTTCTGCCACTTCTCTCTTCAGGTTGGTCCCTTAAGCACTAGTAATCATTATAGAGCCTGGAGTAACTCTTCTTAGAGTGTCAAGATTAAATGTTTCAAAGTACATGATGGGATCAAGATATTTCATAATTCCAAAATGAAGTCACAGGTTTTCTATAGTAACAAGCTTTTTATTTTGAAATAGATTTTCTGTGTCCACTTGCCAGAAGTGATACTTACTGTTAAAGATTTTGAAATAAATTTTTTAAATTTGAAAAAAAATGTTTCAACACTTCTAAATTTTTCAGTAAAGGCCTTTCTCTGGATAGCTCCCCCTGACATCTGTAGGAATCTCTAATCCCACAGTCCCTTGATACTTCTGAAATTTGTTCTTAGTTCCTTACTGATATGTATATTTTTTGTATCCTCAACCCCCTTCCCTGCACCTAGGTTCAGCTTCACCAAATGTGCTTCCCCTAAAATCTCCTTTTGCCTAGGATGTTCCTTTTTGTGGTATTGCATGTGCTAGGCTTCCTTTCAGTCTTAAAACAGCATCACATTGCAAAGTAGAGGCAATTTTAGGCTTTGACCTAGACTGAAAAAAGCCGTGGAATACAATTTTCTCAGATAGCCTCAGAGAATATTTATTTTCCTGATAAAGCACCAGTGAATTCCTTTGGTGAAGCTCATGCACATACTTAGTGTACTTTATGCTCTTTTCTATTGTATTTTCCACTTTTGTTTCTCGCTTCAGCATTTGTAGACTGTCATTCTCACCAAGAGTTTAACTGGAAGAACAAGGTCGCATTAAAAGCATCCTTACATTACTGCAAGCCAAGGATACTCTGCAGCAAAGAAAGTATCAGCAAGGATTTTCATCGCTTTCATTTTCTTCCCTTCAGTAACCTGGAATGCGTTTAGTAAATAATAAGTTATTCACAAGAAATAGAAAATATTTTTATCTGTGAATGCTCTAAAAATCAGGAGTGGCTCCTGGCATGTCCACATTTTGGGAAAGGCATGGTAGCTGCTCAGATTTTTCTGTCTTGACCACAAGGTGAATTAGGAATGAGAATACAGAATGGGGGTTTTTTGGTGCAGAATTGGGGCATATTTAATGAGGAGGCTGTTTACAAGTTGAATGGCTATTCAGTGATGTGTAAGTGATCACCACAGGGGATCCTTGACTCATGATGTCCCTTGCTCTAGAGCTCGGTAATGATGTTACACCTCAACCACAAATGTCCAGCGTAAGGGACGGCTGGCATTGCCACAGGGCCTGGTTGGCTGCCACAAAGCAGATGATTTAGAAGCCACAGGGCCAGACTTTCTGAACCACAGCTCCTGATGTCTGTAATGTCATCCTCAGTGACACAACTGTCCTCTTCCTGATGGAAAAAAGGAGCACGATTTCTTCAGCTGTGTCCGATAGCTGGGCTACAGACAGCGTTGTGCTGCACTGTGGTACAGTGGGATGTACGGTGTGTCAGCTATAATGATTAACAGGAATGTGCCCATGCCAGAGGTGGGTCCTCCTCTGGGAGGGGAGAGCATTCCCACTCCTTGGGTTCAAGCTTCCTCAGGCTGGCCCTGTGCTCTCCCTGCTGTGGGACTGAGAGCACAGTGGTCAGGGGCTGCAGTGATCACTCTCCTCTCCGCACAGGGCAGGCTCTGGCACAGGGATGGTCTCCAAGGTAAGTTTCAGCGTGAGCTCTGAAAGGAGCCAGAGAATGGCCACGGGCACTTCACATGGCCTGGAATTTTTCCTAGCTCTTGAAATGTCCCTGTTTGCATATTGATTTCCCCAGCTCATTTCCCAGGGTTATTTTAGGGGTGGAAGAACAGCAAAGAGGTGCTTAGGCCCATGTTTCTGAGCCAGCCTGTGACACCGCTGCTGGCTGCGGCGCTGCACAGCGCAGGGATGGCTGCTGGATCTTTGTCTTCCAACAAAGCTTTTTTAAGGAATGCTGCTTGGAGCCTTTAACTTCAACACACATTTCTCAGCCAGCACACAAGGAGCTCGCAGGTGTAATTGCTTTCCTCTCAGGCAGAATTTTATGCAACATGTCAGGAATATGTCAAATGTTTCCTGAAAATAAATTAAAACTTCACACAACTAAGCAATAGAGCACCAGGAATGAAAAAAACCATGCAATATCCTGGCACTTAACAACACATTTAGGCATAGTAAATAATTTGTTTTACATAAATGTAGTTCATTTCCAGTACAAATAACCATTCACATAGGCATGGCTTGTGTAATTTCTCTCTGTTGATGTCCAACTTTCCAGTCTTTTGCATTCTATTCATTACTGTCAGTTTACAGTACTGATAGATTTAATTTTTGACAGTTCATGTGATATAGATACAGGCTTTTTTCCCTAAACAAATAGCAGTACTCCCAAAATTTAGCTTTTAAGTTAAGTGTTGCTACCATTGAGCTGCAACAGAAGTTGAGGTTATTGTTGTTGGCAGTTTTTTCTCATGTGATGCTTTAGATTTTTTTTTAATAAAGGTTTTGTAAAGGACTAAACAGATGAAAGAGTTGGGTCTAGTTTAAATTACTAGGACAAAATTTCAGAACTAGGACGCTTGTAGTATCTTTTGAGCAGAGGGTCAGGGATTTTATTCACAACTCTATTTGAACTTAGAAGGTAAAACTGTTTAAATGTGGAATATCACATTATATCTTGTTTAAAAATCTATTTCTACATGGAGATCCTTTAAATATTATAGGATAGAGTTCTGCCACTTCAAGAATTGTTCAATAAAATTGAGGAGGTGCCAACAAAATGCACCTTGTTGACATTCCCCATATTGCAAAACTATTTTAGTTATGGGTATTGTAAAAGCAGTGCTGGTAATTATGTTGCTGGGAATTGAAAATGATAATACAATGGGGATAATCAGACATGTCTCAGCAAAGAAAGGAGTTAGAAGGAAACTGAAATCTTTCCTATTGGTGGTTTAAGATTTTGGGTGATGCCTTAAGTTTTTGGGTTTTCTGTTCTGCGTTGGTGTGTAGCTTTTTAGTCAGGGTTACTAGGATCTTTTCAGAAGGTGATGAAGACACAACAATCCTACTCCAGCTGGGAACTCAAGAACATTTTTTTCAAACTTCAGGCTTAAAGTATAAACAATGTGGAAGGAAGAGGGTGGGCAAGTGGGACTCCTGTATGCAAATGGCCCCAAACATATAAAAAGAGTGTCATCCCGGGACTGGGCCCTCCTTTGCTTCCATCTTGGAGCCATCCAGGCAGAGCCCCAGTTGTAACACTGGCGCTGCCTGGGTATGGCCTTTGAAGCCTCAGTAAATATCCTTTATCCTCCTTAACTCCATCTAGACTCTGTTCCAGCTCCTCAAGATAGCAACTCCTCCTTCATGATTTCACCTCTACTCATCATTGTTTTTCCATTTAGTAAATCTATAAATGAAAGTGCAGAGTTATCACAACATTTTGGATCTCCATAACCTTAAAGATAAGCTCTGACTATAGGAATATAGTTGAAGAAACTCCTGCCTTCACAGCTATGGACATAGTGCCAACTATTTCACAGTTTGTGTCTTGTTGCATGCTTTTGGGATAGTCATAAGTAAATTTAGATCTCATTCAGTTCATTATCAAGCAGTTCATTATCAGTAAATTTAGATCTCATTCAGTTCATTATCAATCATTATCAATCAGTTCATTGAGTCACAGCCAGCACAGATTCATAAGAGTAAAGTCCTTCTTATCAAACCTGATTTCCTTATGGCAAGGTAACCCACCTAGCTGATCAAAGGAAGCCAGTTGATGTAATGCTTTTGGGATTCAGTAAATCTTTCCATACTGTTTCTCACAGGATCCTTCTGGACAGAATGTCATAAATAAATGCATCATGCAATGGGTGAGGAACTGGCTCATGAGCTGGGCACGAAGGGTTGAAGGGAATGGGGTGACATCAGACTGGGGACCTGTCACAAGTGGAGATCCTCTGGGCTCCATCCTTGACCCTGTGCTCTTCAATGTCTTCACTTATGACCTGGATGCAGGACTGTAAGTTCACAGATGATACAAAAATGGGAGGAGCTTCAAAGGCAGGGAGGCCCTGCAGAGAGAC